>BLSH010425896.1:262452-283248 GCA_018402905.1 Glandirana rugosa
CTAGTGGGGGGGTAACATTAGGTTTGCCACCTCATCCCTTTAAACCTAAACACATATTAATTATACAGGTTCTATGGCTGATTAAGATGGTAATTAAACTCACTTGGTGCCTTATCTGCATTCAATGTGTTCGGATTAAACGGATTAAAGAGTATTAAAGGGATGAGGTGGCAACTCTAGGTAACACCCTGTTTTTTGCTTATTTTTGTAGCCCTGATGAAGGGGGAGTGGTCTTGCCTTAACCACATTGACTTACTTCTTTTTATCAACACTTAAAATAATGTTGTACTCTTTTATTTGATTTTACATAGTTAGTCAGGTTGAAAAAAGACACATCCAGTTCAACCATAAAAAAAAATATATAACTATACAATCCCATATACAATCCATCACCCATGTTTGATCCAGAGGAAGACAAAAAACCCCAGCAAAGCCAATGATCCAATTTACTATAACAGGGGAAAAAATTCCTTCCTGATCCCCTGAGAGGCAATTGGATTCACACTGGATCAACTTTACCTATACATGTTAGTATCCATTTATATTATGTACATTAAGGAAAGAATCCAGGCCTTATTTAAAGTAATCTACTGTGATGGCCAGAACCACCTCTGGAGGGAGTCTATTCCACATTTTCACATCATTCCTAGTTGGGGCTTCAATAAACTGGGCCAATAAAATTGTCCTGTGATAGGTTTATAGATTTTGGCTTGCTGCTCCTTTCTGTATTTCAATGGATCTCATGAATAAACGAGTCCACATTGATCATTTCTGTAAACAAGTGTCCCATTAATATCCACAGAACAGATTGTGGAAACCACAGAACAGATCGTGGAAACCACAGAACAGATCGTGGAAAATGGCCACTCCTGGCTGGTCATGTCCAGATGGTGGATCTAAATGGAGACTGTATGTTAATTTTTGTATGAGCAATAAAGTTTTATATATATTTTTTTTTTCTTGTTCAATATTTTTATTAGAGCAAACAAGTACACGGAATTGCGTATATGACATAAAGAGCACATAAGACATAGCTCATGAATAGAGTTGATCGAACCTCTGGAAGTTCGGGTTCTGCTGGTTCGGCCGAACTTAGGGACAAAGTCTGGGTTCGGGTCCGGACAGGACTCGAACTTTGACCCGGACCCCGAACCCCATTGAAATCAATGGGGACCCAAACTTTTAGCCACAAAAATGGCTGTAACAAAGTCCTGGAAAGTCCTAGAGGTCTGCAAAAGGAAGGAAAATGGGGGTAAGGGTCGAACAAGTGCCCTACAAAGAAATGGGGATAGGGACACCCAAAAGTTTGGTAGTTACAGTTTGGGTTCGCGCAACTCTACTCATGAACAGGTAACATAAAGCTGCAGATTACACGTGGCTTGTAATAGGAAAACCTGATTGTGAGGGTGGATTATGAGTTTTAGTTTTATAATTTTTTATGTGGCCTTTTATTGTGTTTTTTTTTTCTGGTATTTCGATTTGGCACCCTTATTCCCTCTTTAGATAAGTAGATAATTGATGTGTGTTTGTGTATAATAAATATGTCCACTTGAGACCTGAGGATTTATTTTAATCTGATTTTCTGTATATTAATGTAGCTTTCTTGTGAAAAATGCAGGCTCGGTTCACAGTGCCGCAAATTGGGATCCGACTTGTGAGACCCCCAAGTCACATGACATGTGAAATCCCATGTTAGTCAAAGAGAGCCGTCTCTTAATTAGCACTACTGAAGTTGCTCCGACTGTAGAAAAGGTTCCTGCACTACTTCAAGGCGACTTCTATCTGTCTTGTGCCCATAGACATTAATGGAGGTCGCCTCCAAGTCAGATCCTCATCTATAGTGATGTGATTTTGATCGGACATTACAGGAATATTACACAGGCATTCCCTGAAAGTTGCTTTAAAGTCACATGAAGGTGAACTCAAGTCACTAGCAAATCACCAGGAAGCCGTCTGCCAAAGTTGCACTGTAAGTCACACAACTTTCAGATTGCGGCAGTGTGAACCGAGACTTAGAATATATCTAAAACCAAAACCCTGTGTTTTCCTAAAGGGAGGGGGTTAAATCCACTGTGTCCTCTAGGGGAGATCTCCTTTTACTTCTTGTCTGTAGACACAACAGGAATATTCTTCTTGATACTTGGCCACCACCTGTGTCCAGAAGCCAGCCCTGGGGGTGTCCCATCGCTGCTGCTGCCAGGTCTATGCAGTCTGTAGCAACTGCCCCCATGTATGCTCCACTTCTGGCACTGTTCCTGGTTCACTCCACCTGTCACTTCTGTCCACTGGCATTGTTCCTGGTACTTACCACTTGTTACTCCTGCCCACACTTGTTGATCCTTTCCACGGTCACTGTTCCCAGTACTTTTCACTTGCCATTGCTGTCCACCGGCACTGTTCCCAGTACTTTTTTGCCATTGATGTCCGCTGGCACTGTTCCCGGTTCTTTCTACCTGATGCTTTTGTCCACTGCCACTGTTCCCGATACTCTCCACCTATCACTTCTGACTGGTGACACTCTTCCTGGTAAACTCTATTTGCCTACTCTGCACCCCTGAGCACTTTCATCTGGGCACAGCTACTCCAGGCCATGCTCAGGATGGCGTTCAGCGTGGAGAGACATGTCTGTTGGCGCATTGTTTCAGCATCTTGCTGTGCTGGATTGAGCGGTGCGGTCTCCCAAGGTTGAAATATTGGGTTCAAGGACATCAGATACCAGTTTCTCATGTAAATCTTGGGCAAGCCTTGTAGGACTGGACCACTTGTACACTATTTTATGTACACACTCACGTATGGGCTCTCTCCATCCTTTTCCAGCCCCTCCCTGGGCGTTATCTTGGACCCCTAGTGGAAACTGCCAGTCCCCCCCTTTTCCTCTGGAGGGTTATTGGGTGCCTATATTACCTTCTGGCCCCACATTCTTTTTATCTCTTTATTTTTTGGCGTACGGCTGCAGAGTTGACACCAACCCTGCATCAACAACAGTTTGTGTATATTTTGTCTCTGTTGGGCTAGTGATATCTATCTTCATCATTGAAGCACCTCTGAAGAAGGAACGCATCCGAAATGCATCAGGTGTAACTGACGTCCATACAGATATCTCCACTTTGTACTTGTCTATCTACATAAATGCTGTTGTGTACATCATGTTTTTATGATATTTTTATAAATAAAATTGTTTAATTATAAGATATAGAGATTCAGTAATATTTTGTGCCTAAAAAGTCCATACCATTGAGGGAGAATCCCCTTTGTCAGGCCATGCTTATAGGCTCTTCTTTGGG
This sequence comes from Glandirana rugosa, assembly GCA_018402905.1. Taxonomy (NCBI): domain Eukaryota; kingdom Metazoa; phylum Chordata; class Amphibia; order Anura; family Ranidae; genus Glandirana; species Glandirana rugosa. Next base: position 265,737 of record BLSH010425896.1, read on the forward strand.
ATGCTCAGGCCAAGTGCCCGGTGTCGGAATGCAGTAGGACAGGAGATCTTTCTGTTGTCTTCTCTTCTTTTCTCTCCTTCTCTGTTACTGATCTTTACCCCTTTTTAACTGACAGGCCAACCGAACAGGGGGTGATGGCGGGTGGTTTCTTTGTAACCCCCCCCCCCAAAAAAATGGAGCACCAGCCGCCACTGGTCTCTTCTGGTAAGATGTTCCCCTACCATTCTATGAACTATGACGCAATGTACCTGTTACTCTATACCAAGGTTTCTCAACCAGGGTTCTCCAGAGGTTGCCAGGGGTTCCTTGAGCTATGAGCAATTTCTGCCTCTCAGATAAATTCCAACTGCCACCGTTGATATTTTTAGTTATCTGTAAGGGGGGTAATTATTCCCAATGACAACAAGTGTGAGGAACATTCTTCCCAATGACCACAAGTGTGAGGAACATTCTTCCTAATGACCACAAGTGTGAGGAACATTCTTCCCAATGACCACAAGTGTGAGGAACATTCTTCCTAATGACCACAAGTGTAAGGAGCATTCTTCCCAATGACCACAAGTGTAAGGAGCATTCTTCCCAATGACCACAAGTGTGAGGAACATTCTTCCCAATGACCACAAGTGTGAGGAACATTCTTCCCAATGACCACAAGTGTAAGGAGCATTCTTCCCAATGACCACAAGTGTGAGGAACATTCTTCCCAATGACCACAAGTGTAAGGAGCATTCTTCCCACTCGCCATCACACTAATGTATCAGGAGTTGTAGATTTTTAGCAGGGGTTCCCTAGGAACGGAAAGTTTTTTCAGGGGTTCCTCTGTGTTGAAAAGATTGAGAAAGGCTGGTCTATACTGTGAAAACAATATAAACTATACAAAAAACAAAAGCTTGTGAAAGACTTTCTCTGTAACTCATACATGTGCATTAATGGTGTCTATGACTCAGCCTGCTCCTTGAGAGATATGTTTTCTTATCACACCCTGATCGAGAATGATAATCACAGCAGCTCCCAGGTAATTAGAGCTCATGGCATGGAAATGACTAGCAGAATCTGATGTACTTTTCCAGCTGATTAGTGCCGGTTATGTCAAGTATCACCTGCCAATATACTATCTCGTTATACAGCAATGATAAATATCATCTTCACAGAAAACAATACATTCCTCGTGAGTAGAAACCCTTTCATAATGCCCCACAATGCTCTCATGATACTCAGTGTGTGTGATAGACACCTTAGTAAATAGTCCTACATATTCAAACTGATATAAAATAACCAAGTATTGTACTGTATGTAGACATAATAATGGGCTCTCTGGAGTGGATATCACATCTACAGGTTCCCTGTGCTGCCCATATCACCAAAGGTTTGTGGACACCTCACCATACTGTAGGATCTTGCAGGACATCTCAAATCTACACCATTGCCATTAATAAGGAGTTATTTCCCCTCCTCTGGGAAGGATCTCTACAGGATTTTGGAGTGTGCCTAGGGGAATGTGTGCCCATTCAATCAAAAGAGTATTTGTGAGGAAAGACCAGGCTCACCATTGGTGTTCCAACCCATCTCAAAGACCATAGGTGTGCGTAGCCTATTGCATTAGGGTGTGCACCCCAAAGCTCAAACACACATGTGTGTGTATGTGTGTGTGTGTATACCTATATAGGGCAGTAGGGCAATGGACAGTGCCAGTAGAGCAGTGGACGATGTAGGGCAAAGGTTGGCGTCAGTAGTTTATTTATTTATTTTTTTTTTGTTTTATAAGATTTTATTGGGTTTTCAAGAAGAACAAGTACAGAGGTATTTCAAGCACAAGATAGGGAACTGTGTCAGTATCTGCTGTACATAATAACCAAAAAACATAGGACGGTTAAACATTTGAGAAGTCAGATTATTGCCCCCGAGGTTACCCTTGGGGCATAAGCTATGTTTAAGTGTGGTAACAGAAAGCCAACATTGTTGGAGAAGACCCCCCACTGCAAGTAGTTTATTTTTTATATATTTTCTTATTATTACATTTTTACAAGTGCATTAATTTTTCCACAATATTTTTATACAATCATTTTTTAGTATTTTTTTTTTTTTTTTTAGGTGCCCAATTGGTAGGCTTTGGTGAAATATCAGGGGTCTAAACAGAACCCTGATGTCTCACTTTTGAGACAAAGAAAGGGATTGAGGACAGAGATTCCCCAGTCCCTTTCTCTGTAGCCAAGCAGCAGCGAGAATCTGCCCAGCAAAGAGTGATTAGGGTGTGCCCAGGCACACCCGGCACATCCTGTGCACACGCCTATGTCAAAGAATTTCAGTAGGTTTGAGTGCAGGGCTCTGTGCAGGACACTCATACTCAGATTAAAATATTTAATTATTTTATTATTTGCTAAATGATTTTAACTGTGAATGCTGATAAAATCCCATACAGGCTTTTGAAGTAGTATGTTGTAGTTTAGAAGGATGTTGACATTCCCCTTTGGATGAAATTACCCCCACACTATTCTTAGGACAAGTGCCAGGACAAGATCATCCTGTGCCCAGGGAAAAGATGCAAGATTGTGCCCCAAACCCCCCCTTCTTCAGTATATGTGAGCTTATGAGGAGGAGGGGTGGAGCACATGCCGCACCTCCTCCAGTCTCTCTCCTCCTCTTCAGTGCTGGGCTGACATAAGTAGTGATGCTGCTGTCACTACTCCTGTCAGCCTTATAGAAGAAGGAACTTGCGGCGCCCCATTCCTACAATACACGATGTGCCAGGGCAGCTTTCCCTTCTGCCCACCCCTTGTTCCAGGCCTGCTTAGGACACTCGTACTTCTCCACACCAGTCTGGTCAAGCTATGTCTTTATGGAGCTGGCTTTGTACACAGGGGAACAAGAAGAGACCTTTTAACCGGGTGGAACTCCACTTTAAAGTGATTCTAAAGGTTGTAATTAAAAAAACAAAAATATTATACTTACTTGCTTGGTGCAATGGTTTTGCACAGAGCAACCCTGATCCTCCTCTTTTTGAGCCCCCCATCGGAGGTCCTGGCTCCTCCCCCCTGCTGAGTCCCTGCAATAGCAAGCCTCTTGCTATAGGGGCACTTAAGCAGGCTTGCTCCCGAGCTGCGCTCCTGTGAATGAACATTGTCCATTCACACACAGAGCGCGGCCCGAGCCTGATCCCCACTCTCTCCTCATTGGCTCACTGGCTGTAATTGACAGCAGCAGGAGCCAAAGAATAGAGAGAGACCTGGAGAGCTGCTGCACAACGCTGGATTGGGATGGGGCTCAGGTAAGTATAAGGGAGGGGCTGGGCTGGCTGGGTGTAATGTAAATATCTCCTAACCGGCGCACTGATGATGGTGATTTATGAACAAAATGAAATGCCTGGTACACTCTATGAAAAAATGTAGGTTGAGCCTGTCTCCAATTTTCACTTATTATTGCTTATTGACCTTTACGCTTTTTTTATAACCCCCCCCCCCTCCCCCACAATCCTTGTACTTTTATGTCATTCCATCCTTGTATCAGGCAATGAAGACCCAACTTGATCATATCATTCCTTACTCTATCCCAACGTTAAAAAAAAAAAAATTCTAGTGTCTTATTAAGGAAGTATATTATATTTATACATCAAGTTGTCCTCCGAGAAGTCTTGATGATTAGCAGAGTCCTGAAGACTACTTAGCAGTACTATTGTGTATCATGAAAATAGAGGATCTGCTAAAGTTCATGGTTGAGGAACTTTATCTAATTATGAGTTTGTAGCAGATGGAAATAACCGGATCAGCAGATGTGAAATATTGCCAATAGAACAAGTACTGTATATAAAAAATAACTAACATCTAGAAGATATGATAATCTGTTAACATCCACTTACCTGCCTCCCTATAGATATGTCCAGTATTGTCCTCCCGGTAGTCACAGATCAATGACAGACATTGCAGGTAAGTGGGTCCCATTTATAAAGGAGGTTGTCCCTTCTGGTGACCTATCATAGATGTGAGGAAATAGCATTCTCCTAGTATTATAAAACATTGCACCTATCAGTATGATGAGCTATCACTCTACATAACTGTCCCATTCAGAGACATTGTATGAGGATAGCACAGTATACTGGAATGTCAGGTATGAAGGCTGCCCTTAGCAAGCGCTTAATAAGAAGCAATTATGTGATTTCTCCTATTTAATGAAGCAATAATTGGATTTTATAATGAATCAATCATTAATCTATTCACTCTTAAATGGCTATTATTTTGCTGTTGCTTTTAATTGCTTTTGTATTATTTTTGAACTGTTGTATACACAGTTTACTGTTGGCTGGATCATATTCAATTCGTTTTGGGGGAGGGGTATAGAACAGCCTACACCCAATCAGATGCTAGCATTTGGGTGCCAAAAATATGATTGCAGTTTACGCGCTAGGAGGAGAACCTCTGGGGGAATCTAGGATGGAAAAGGACCTAGGGGTCCTAGTAGAGGACAGGCTCAGCAATGGCAGGCTGCTGCAAGCAAAGCCAACAGAATATTGGCATGCATTAGGAAAGGGATTAATTCCAGAGATAAAAGGATAATTCTCCCATTATACAAGACTCTGGTCCGGCCGCATCTTGAGTATGCCGGCCAATTCCGGTCACCGGTCCTCAGGAGGGATGTGCTGGAAATGGAGGGGGTCCAGAGAAGGGCAACAATGCTAATAAAGGGACTGGAGGATCTCAGCTATGAGGAAAGATTACAAGCACTGAACTTATTCTCTCTGGAGAAGAGACGCTTGAGAGGGGATATGATTTCAATGTACAAATACCGTACTTTTGACCCCACAATAGGAACACGGCCATTCACTAAAATTAGAAGAGAAGTGTTTTCTAACCTTAAACTGCGTAGAGGGTTCTTTACTGTAAGAGCGGCAAGGATGTAGAATTCTCTTCCACAAGCAGTGGTTTCAGCGGGGAGCATCGATAATTTCAAAAAATGATTAGATGGGCACCTTAAAGATCACAACACACAGGGGTATATCATGTACTATTAACATATAAGCACACACACAGGTTGGACTAGGTGGACTTGTGTCTTTTTTTTTAACCTCACCAACTATGTAGATTCGCAAATGTCACAAGTGGGTGGGCTCTGTTCCCCAAGACCAACCTTTTTGAAGCCAATTAGGGCCTTGAGCTCTAATCATGTAATTAATAGCATGGGGATTGGGGGGGGGTGCCCCTGCCCCCCTTATGGACCGATCGCCTCTGTTATGGAATTAATGGCACACCTTACAGGAAATACCATTAAATAACCATGAATCTCATTAAAATATATGTAAAGCTTAAAGCTATCTGTCCCCACACTAGGGACAATTACTTTTCTCTATGACCACTGCCACCAGGACTGATATTGACAACTCCCTCCCCCCACTTGTGCTCCACCACCTGTCACACCATTCACTCACCTGAGGGAATTGACCTATAATATACAGCAGTGTTTCTCAACCTTTTTTCGGTCGAGGCACCCTTTAAAATCATAAACAATCTCGAGGCATCCCATTCGATAATGTAAAAACCATTGTAATAGTTTTACATAATGCAGCAACATCCACACATGTAGGACACCCAGCGTTAGAGGTGATTTATTCTTCCAAGGCAAATACACTTTTGCAAAGTGGTACTGACTAGTGTTCCAATGTTTCTTTCCTCCCTCAGTTTTTCTCCCTCACTTAGCTAATAAAACCCATAGCTAATGGAGAGAGGCAAGGGAGGATCAAAAAAGGAAGATATGCAGGAAACTGACATCCTCCTTATCAACTGATGAAGCCATTGGCCATTAGGAGGTTGGCAGCTAGAAGGTTGTAATGGTGCACAATGAAAATCTGTGGCTTTATGTAACTAAAAGGCAGGTTTTATCCACCCACCAGCTTGTGTACAATTTTGGGCCAATTTCTAGGCATTTTGCCAAGCCACCCCTAAAAAAAACGTCAAAGCACCGCAGCAATCTCTTCTAACAGGAGAAGTTCCTCATGACTGGCGGATAGCTAATATTGTACCCATCCACAAGAAGGGCAGCAAGGTAGAAGCTGGCAATTACAGGCCAGTGAGTTTAACATCAATTGTAGTCAAGGTAATGGAATCACTTCTCAAAAGAAGGATCATTGATCACCTAAAAATACACAGCTTGCTGAACCCAAAGCAGCGGTTTTACTGAGGGCAGATCGTGCCAGACAAATCTGATTTAATTTTTTTACTATATTATCTGTGTTTTGGACCAGGTTGGCGCTGTGGACATCTCAGCGTATCTTGATTTCAGCAAGGCATTTGCCACAGTTCCACATAATGATCCAATACAAAAGTTGTACAAGCTGGGACTTAACCCTTGGGTGGTTTAGTGGATATGCAGTTGGCTAAAGGATAGGATAGTGGGGTACCACAAGGCTCTGTATTGGGTCCTGTTCTATTTAACCTATATGTAAGTGATATAACTAAAGGTTTGCTGGGCAATGTATGTCTCTTTGCTGATGATACAAAGGTGTGTAATAGGGTTGATATCCCTGGAGGTGTCTGTAACATGGAACATGGATTTGGCATTGCTGGAAGATTGGTCAAAGCAGTGGAGACTGCAGGTCAATATTTCTAAATGTAAAATAATGCATCTAGGGAAAAAGCATCCGCTTAGAGAGTACAGCATTGGGGATACAGCATTAGCCAGCACTATGGAAGAAAAAGATTTGGGGGTGCTTATTTCAGATGATTGCAAAATGAGCAAACAGTGTGACCAGGCAGTGAGAGAAGCAAATAGAATTCTGGGATGTATCAGTAGAGGGATCACCAGCAGGAGGAAGGAGGTTCTGATTCCTCTATATAGATCTTTATATCACTAGAGGGTCATCAGCAGGAGGAAGGAGGTCCTGCTTCCTCTATGTAGATCTTTATATCACTAGAGGGGTCACCAGCAGGAGGAAGGGGGTCCTGATTCCTCTATATAGATCTTTGTATCACTAGAGGGTCACCAGCAGGAGGAAGGAGGCCCAGATTCCTCTATATAGATCTTTATATCACTAGAGGGGTCACCAGCAGGAGGAAGGGGTCCTGATTCCTCTATATAGATCTTTATATCACTAGAGGGGTCACCAGCAGGAGGAAGTAGGTCCTGATTCCTCTATATAGATCTTTATATTACTAGAGGGGTCACTAGCAGGGAGAAGGAGGTCCTGATTCCTCTATATAGATCTTTATATCACTAGAGGGGTCACCAACAGGAGGAAGGAGGTCCTGATTCCCCTATATAGATCTTTATATCACTAGAGGGGTCACCAGCAGGAGGAAGGGGTCCTGATCCCTCTATATAGATCTTTATATCACTAGAGGGGTCACCAGCAGGAGGAAGGGGTCCTGATCCCTCTATATAGATCTTTATATCACTAGAGGGGTCACCAGCAGGATGAAGGGGGTCCTGATCCCTCTATATAGATCTTTATATCACTAGAGGGGTCACCAGCATGAGGAAGGAGGTTCTGGTTCCTCTCTATAGATCTTTATATCACTAGAGAGCAGGGATGGGCCCGCGTTTCTTACTTACGTTCGACTCGAACCTCAGGCGTTCACAGAATTTAGAACATTATGGGGCATTCGCATCGACTTCGCCACCGCGGAGAGCCCCATAATGCATTGCTGCAGACGGCACGCACAGCTCCTCCTCCATGGGAGGGCTGCCGCCGTCTGCGCTGGTTTTGTTTTGTCGTCTTTTCAATATGAAACCAAAATCAAGAATACGGGGACCTCCAACTAACTGGAGGGAAGGTCAAAACTAATCTTAGAAAGTATTGTTTTATTGAAAGGCTGGTCGATGATTGGAATAAACTACCAACAGAGGTTGTGAGACAGTCAGCAGTAAATGTCTTCAAACATGCTTGGCATATACATGAATCTATAGTCAGACAACAAGGTTAATGGGAAAACAACAAAAAAAAAAAAAAAAAAGGGGCAGACTCGATGGACTACTCAGTGTTTTTCTGCCGTCACTTTTCTATGGGTGCCTGGGCACCCTGGTTGAAAATGGCTGATATTCAATATATAAACTCTGGCTGGCTCTTTTTATTTTATACTAACTTCTTGTATGGGTGCTGCAACCAGGATCTTGTTATATATACAGTATATTCAATCTTGGATGCAGAGATTATTTATGACTTGGCCTTAATTAAAATCCTGCTATATCAAGATTCATTTGATTATCATACAAGTCTGGCAGGTAATCCCTAATACTTTGAGTTACACTCCGTTGTAACATCATAGGCATGCGCACATAGGGTGGCAGGTGTGCCTGGGCACACCCTAATCACCCTGTACTGTGCAGATTCCCCCCTGCTGCCTGGCAGAAAGAATCTCTGTCCTCAGTCTCTTTCTCTGTCTCAAAAGTGAGACATCAGGGGTCTGTATAGACCCCTGATATTTCACCAAAGCCCCCCAGCAGGGCTCCTAAAAAAAAATAGTAAAAAAAATAATAAAATATAATATTGTAAAAAAAGTGATAAAAAAACAAAATTGTAAAAAAAATAAAAATAAACTACTGACACCGATCTCTGCCCTACTGACACCACCCTCTGCCCTTCTGACATATACACACACTCATGTTTGCGCTTTGTGGTGCCACCCTAATGCAATGGGCTGCGCACACCTATGTGTAACATGCCTAATGCAGTGCAGCTTTCATATATATATCAGAGGTGCTCAGGTTCTTTTGAAGAGCGAGGGCCACTTCAGTGATTTGGTAGGCGGCCTCGGGCCACAATGAAATGAAATGGCTCAGAATTTTTTATTTTAAATAACATGAAGATTTCAAAACAACAATCAAGACCATCATTTTTCATGAGACCAATCCCTGTTGGATGTAACCTACTTGACCTCCAGAAGATTTTACCCCCTTCATGGCCAGACCATTTTTTGCTATTCAGCACTGCGCTACTTTAACTGACAATTGCGCGGTCATGCAACACTGTACCCAAATGACATTTATATCATACAAATAGAACTTTCTTTTGGTGGTATTTGATCACCACTGGGTTTTTATTTTTTGCGACTAAAAATTTAGAAAACCTCTACCGATATTTTCCAATTTCTGTTATAAAACATAAATAGAATCAAATTTCTTCATAAATTTAGACCAAAATGTATTCTGCTACATGTAAATATCCCAATAAGTGTATACAGTGAGGGAAAAAAGTATTTGACCCCCTGCTGATTTTGTAAGTTTGCCCACTGACAAAGAAATGATCAGTCTATAATTTTAATGGGCTGTTTATTTTAACAGTGAGAGACAGAATAACAACAAAAATATCCACAAGAAAAGTTATACATTGATTTGCATTTTAATGAGTGAAATAAGTATTTGATCTCCTATCAATCAGCAAGACATCTGGCTCCCAGGTGCCTTCTATACAGGTAATGAGCTGAGATTAGGAGCACTCTCTTAACCACTTCAGCCCCGGAAGGATTTCACACTTTAGGACCAGAGCACTTTTTGCGATTCGGCACTGCGTCGCTTTAACTGACAATTGCGCGGTCGTGCGACCTTGTACCCAAACGAAATTTACGTCCTTTTTTTTCCCACAAATAGAGCTTTCTTTTGGTGGTATTTGATCATCACTGCGTCATTTCTGATCGCCGCTATAAACAAAAGAAGAGCGACAATTTTGCAAAAAAACACAAATTTCTTACTTTTTGCTAAAATACAAATCCTAAAAAAAAATTTTTTTTTTCATCAGTTTTGGCCGATTTATATTCTTCCTCATATTTGTGATAAAAAAAAATCGCAATTGGCGTTTATTGATTGGTTTGCGCAAAAGTGGCCGCGTTTACTGATGGTGAGAATTAATTTCTGGGGTTTTTATTTTTTTTTATTTTTTACTAGTAATGGCGGTGATCTGTGATTTTTAGCGGTACTGCGATATTGGGGCAGACATGTCGGATCATTTTGACCCTTTTTTGGGACCATTGGCATTTATACAGCGATCAGTGCTATAAAAATCACTGATTACTGTGTAAATGCCATTGGCAGTGAAGGGGTTAACCTGCAGGGGGCGCTCTAAGGGTTAACTGTGTTCCCTGGGCGTGTTCTAACTGTGTGTGGGCTGCCCTAGCAGGGGAAGGGAAGTGATCACAGCTTCCATGTAGAGGAAGGCTGTGATCACAGCCCTTCCCCCCTCACTGAACGGAGGTCCGTGTTTACTTACACGGACCTCCGTTCTTTCAGTGCGGGGGGGGGGCGATTGAGTCCGCCGCACCTGCTCCCTGGCCCCCCCCCCAAGACAGTGAGCGCCAGGCGCGTGCTCACAGTGCACGATCTCGCAGCCGCCTTCGTATTACGGCGGTTTGCGATATCGAGCCGCTTTGTCGCCGACAACCTGCGGTTGACGGTCGGCAAGTGGTTAAAGGGAGTGCTCCTAATCTCAGCTTGTTACCTGTATAAAAGACACCTGTCCACAGAAGCAATCAATCAATCAATCAGATTCCGGTCTCACCACCATAGCCAAGAGAAAAGAGCTGTCCAAGGATGTCAGGGAGAAGATTGTAGACCTACCCAAGGCAGGAATGGGCTACAAGACCATCGCCAAGCAGCTTGGTGAGAGGGTGACCACAGTTGGTGCGATTATTTGCAAATGGAAGAAACACAAAATAACTGTCGATCTCCCTCAGTCTGGGGCTGCCATATTGCACCTTGTGGAGTTTCATGAGAATGGTGAGGAATCAGCCCAGAACTACACGGGAGAATCTTGTCAATGATCTCAAGGCAGCTGGGACCATAGTCACCAAGAAAACAATTGGTAACACTACGCCATGAAGGACTGAAATCCTGCAGTGCCCGCAAGGTCCCCCTGCTCAAGAAAGCACAATGTACAGCCCGTCTGAAGTTTGCTAATGAACATCTGAGTGATTCAGAGGAGAACTGGGAAAAAGTGTTGTGGACAGACGAGGCCAAAATCAATCAATCAATGTGTTGGGGGTACTTTTGTGGTCTGCCACGTGTTAGTGGACCTAGCTTTTGCTACACTCTTGAAGGCCTATTGGTGCGTATATGCCCGGATTCGCCCCCGGTTATGCTGTTTGAATAAATTGGAACTCTTTTTATATATTGGTTTACCAGCCAAGTCCCCTTTGCCTTCCGTCCAGGATATTCCATACTCTGTCAGCCATGGAATTTCCCTACTGGGCTGTGGTTTCCTACTAGCTTGTTTATCGACCCGAGACACATCTCTAATGCCCAACTGACTGGTATAGGGTATATCCTTTACTATTTCTTCTACACAGAAGTTTCCAGAGTATCTGACATGACTGGATGTACTGTTTTTTAATATACTAACCACTTACCCCGATGAAGATTTCCACCAGTAACATCGAAACGCGTTATGTCTTTCTTCTGCCATCTTCCTGGCAGATCAGTGGTCCTTTTTTAATGCCATTTCCCTTATTTAATTTTTGGAGGGTGTCCATGGACGTGGTCCCTGCCGCCTGCGTGCCTCCTGGAATGTGCATCCAGCACAATCACAGCGGCCCTTTAGCATGTGATCAGCTGATCACATGTAAACAGAATTTCCGGTTATCTGCAGCGTTTTCCTCCCATGCTGTGTCTGTGTGAGGAAAGGAGAGATGTTAACCATCAAGAATGTCAGTAAATTGTTTACACTGATAATCTGTGCCCCAATCATCAATGCCACCTATCAGTGCTGCGATTCAGTGCTGCCTATCAGTACCCATCAATTCCGCCTATAAGTATTACCTTTCAGTGCTCATCAATGCCGCCTAACAGCGTACATTAGTGCCACCTATTCGTGCTCTTCAATGCTGTCCATCAGTGCCGCCTATCAGTGCTCATCAATGCCGCCTATCAGTGCTCAGTTCTACCTATCAGTGCTCAGTGCCAATCAGTGCTGCCTATCAGTGCTCATCAATGCTGCCTATCAGTGTTGATCAATGCTGTCTATCAGTGCCCATCAGTGCCACCTATCAGTGCTCAATGCCAATCAATGCTGCCCATCAGTGCTCATCAATGCTGCCTATCAGTGCTCATCAATGCTGCCTATCAGTGCTCATAAATGCTGCCTATCAGTGCCACCTATCAGTGCTCATCAATGCTGCCTATGCGTTCTGCCTATCAGTAATCATCAGCGCCCACCAGTGCAGCCTATGAGTTCTGCCTATCAGTGCTCACCAATGCCTATCAGTGCCCATTAGTGCCCCCTATCAGTGCTCATCAATGCAGCCTATCAGTGCCCATCAACTGCATGGACTGGTGGGTACTGATAGAGAGATCGAATATGCTGCCCTCCCCTAAGTTAACATATACAATAGGAAGGTCCCCTTATAAGGGTTTTTGGCAGCAGTTTTAGTAAAGAAGAGTATTATAAAAAAAATACTGATTTTTGAGTATCAAAATTTATTTTGTGTTTCCATAAATATGTACACAATAAGGAGATAAAAAACACGAGCTCTGGTTGTGCAAACAAGGGACCTATGCATCATTATACAATGTTACAGTGAGAAAGGATCATATACGATACAGCCGTGGCTGCGTCGATTACCAACGCGTTTCGACCTTTAAAAGGTTTGTAGGTCTTCCTCAGGCCTAAGTGTCCTTTTCCTTTTTTTATTAAATGTTCCTCTGTTTTAACCACTTATTAACCCTTAATTTACTCTAGTCAGCCTTAATGAACTTTTTTCACTTCTATTTTATAAACGATTAATAATTAAAACTTTTTTTTTTGTTTGCTTTGTTCGTTAATATTTTTTACACCTTTAACATATTACACCTTTAACATATATTTACACGTTTCACATTGAAAAAAGCGCAACATTTTACAAAAATAATACAATTATTTAATTTGTAAATGACATTTTAATGCTTTGAACCATTGCTGACAGCTGAAACAGTAAACAAAACAGTTGCAATTGGTAGCGGTAATTTGTATCAATGATTACTAAAAAAAAAAAGAGTATCGGTACTTGTACTCGTTGTAGGAAAGTGGTATCGATGCTTCCCTAGAATCCCTAGAAACAGACATGAAGTCAGTTTCCATCCGACTGCCCCATAGAGAACAGTGGGCTGCATAGCGGAGTGGACCTGTCATCCGCCATAGTTTTCCTATGAGACTTAAACCCCTTTTAGGTGGAGTGGAATCCATCCAAGCGGATTCGCCTGCTCAGCGGGGGGGCTCTCCACTGATCCCCGCTGAGCAGGCGAATCCGCTTGGATGGATTTCACTCCGCCTAAAAGGGGTTTAATTCTCATAGGGAAACTATGGACTCTGTTTATAATTTAGTGGTTGGAGTGTTTCCTGTCTTGCTTGAGTTTTCAACATCCATTCTATGGAGACTCATCTTCAGAATTGGCTGCAGAGAGAAAATATCTAAATGTGGACCTCAGCTTCCTAAATCACTATTCAATGTTTTTATGATAACCTAACCTCTGTGACTTTCTTTACCCCCATCCAATTACATAGCCCTCTCTCTGCCTTATCGCACCAGCTATCCAAGCTTAATTACCTTTGCTGTGTACTTTTGTTTGTGTTTTTTTTTCTTTCTTTCCCTAAATCCGTCCATACAGTACATGGCTCGAATTCCAAACAATTTTATTTTAACTAAGAATTTTCGTTTGAATTTCGCACCATTAGTGGGCTGCAGCAATGCCCGATTTAGAATTTGAGTGATCGGGCATGTTGGAGATTTGTGCAAAAGCTAATTGAATTTCTAATCAATTAGCTGTGACCTGGAAAGAAAAGAAAATTCCCGGCCACGAAAATTAATTTCTGTAGCAACATGAGGGGAAATTGAAGGCTTGATTAGTCGAATTTCAAAATCAACGGTGGTACCAACGGATCACAAAGCGCATTAAATTACTGATATTTGAAAGGAAATTTCTTTGGCATTCAACCAAGCCCGGACTGAGACAAAAAATAGGTCCAGGTATTTTTAGGCGGGGCAGCCCGATCCCGGGGGGGTTCAGGAGGGTGGAGATGGGAGCGTAGGCATTCGTGCGTGGGGGAGGGGATTGGTCTTTATCCCGAGAGACATCCCCATCAAGCAAAAAGACAACCCTAGTGCAGTAAAGCAAAGAGACTGCTCCAGACCAGCAAACGGACTGCCCGGTGTGCCCTATGGCCAGTCCGGGCCTGCGTTCAACCCATGTATGACGTGTATAATAGATTGTCTTGTTAACACTCTGCTATACCTTTGTGCATTAGTACTGCTGGGACCTTGAAGAAGGGGAGATACCCCGAAAGCTTGTCCTGAAAAATTGTATGTTAGTGCAAATAAAAAAAGTATCACGGACAGTGCTCAACTGTTTCTGCTGCAGAAAAGAAAAGGTAGTATTCCATAGATACCTAGGAGAAGTCGTGTGTGTGGCACTGTGCGGGTCACAGATTACATTGTACCTAGTTCTTCTCTTTCTTACTTTATGACTTTGTTTCCTGGGTTCATCTGTCAAATGTGGAGGTGCGGAATGACGAGACTTCGCTCTCATCTACCTTTTTTAAATGGACCTGAAATTCATTAATGTGCGTGTAGCAGATATATCTGTTCTGTTGAATTTTGGGGAAGTCCACAAAATTCTCAAATTTACCTGAAAGTGTGATTCATGATGAATGAGGGCTCAGAAGCGTAGAATGGCTAATTGCTGAATTTGCTGAGGATAAGACTTTCATGCACTGCAGATAAAGTATGAGGATGTAATATTGTTTAACCACTTCACGCCCACGCTATAGCCAAAAGACAGGCACAGCACAGTCCTAAATTGCCAGGAGGGCATCCATATAGGTCCTCCCGTGCATGCACTGCCTGTGCACCCCCTGCGGGGCATGAGCAGAGGGCTCTGTGATCAGCGAGTCCATGAGACTCAGCTGATCACAGATCGGATAAGGGGCCGATTCCGGTCCTTTACCACGGGATCAGCTATCATCCAATGACAGCTGATCACATTATGTAAACAGAAGCCTTCAGTGCTGCCTATCAGTGCCCAGCAGTGCCACCTATCAGTGCCCATCAGTGCCACCTATCAGTTCTCATCAGTGCCACCTATCAGTACCCATCAGTGCTAGGGTAGTATAGGGGTGGGCTAAGGTATTATATGGATAGGCTAGGATAGTATATAGACAGGCTAGGGCAGTATAGGGGCAGGCTGGGGTAGTATATAGACAGGCTAGGGCAGTATAGGGGCAGGTGGAGTGGCCCGGGGGGAAATTGTCATCATGACACACAAAACTGCTGGAAAAAAAATCTTGGTTGTCAATTTGCTGTGGTTTAAATTTGCTGCCCCTTTCAAAGTGCTGCCTGGGTCCAATGGACCCACCGGGGCCCATGGTAGGGCCGGCCCTGACACTGAACACTCCTCAGTACAAGACAGTGGTCAAGTGGCACCTTGCCAAGTTTCTGCAACCTTGCTGGGATGGTCTTTTCCAGCTTCTGTTGAATACTGCTACATCAGTTAAGCTTTAGGGCAGGGATCCTCAAACTACGGCCCTCCAGCTGTTGCGGAACTACAAATCCCATGAGGCATTGTAAAACTCTGACATTCACACACATGACTAGGCATGATGGGAATTGTAGTTCCTGAACAACTGGAGGGCCATAGTTTGAAGACCCCTGCTTTAGGGTAAGTTCACCTGGATCCATACCTCCCATTACCATGCCTCCCTACTGTGACATCAGCACTCCAGATGGTTTCAGCAACTAAGTCTGCCAACGAGGCGTCATTGTTCAATGAGAGAGCCACTCTCTAAGCCAGATGAGACCTACCACCAAGAGGTTTTTTGTTGTCTTCAGCTGTTTATGAGCTGCCAAACTTAGTGTTGCTTAAGCCCAGCTGGCCATGAGCCTCGGTCTTCTATTGGGTGAAGAATAGGTGTCTTTATTATCTTGTTTCTTTTTGTCCAGCTTTTGATCAAGCTTCATGGAACAACAATGCGTTGCAAGGGATTTAAACTTAACACACTGCTGGATTTGTGGCCATATTCCTGTAACTGTTTTCGGGGCACTCTTCTTGCTGGGGTTCCCTTCAATAACTCTGAGTGGACTAATTTCTTTTCAAGGAACTGTTTGAGGAGGACACTTCTTACCCTGTAAGCTATAAGTGAGGTTTCTTGCATCCTTCTGGTTTTACCTTTGAATTGTGTTCTGGTATTTTCTATCCTAACAGGGGAAAAATGATTGATTGAATGTTTCTAAATCTAGGGTGGGATAGGTGCCTACCAAAGAGATTGATCTTTTTGGTTTTAGGAGAAACATTTCGCATGAGTTTTTAACCATTTGCCTACAGGGCACTTTTACCCCCTTCCTGCCCAAGTCAATGTTCAGCTTTCAGCGCTGTCACACTTTGAATGACGATTGCGTGGTCATGCAACACTGTACCATATGACATTTTTCATCTTTTTATTCACACAAATAGAGCTTTCTTTTGGTGGAATTTAATCACTACTGGGTTTTTTCATTTTTTACTAAAAAAAAAGAAAAAAGACCAAAAATTAAAAAAATGTAAAACAAAAAGTTTTTCTTAGTTTCTGTCAGTAAATTTTGTAAATAAGTAAGTTTTCTCCTTCACTGATGGGCACTGATGATGCGGCACTTAAGGGCACTGATCCAATGGCATTGATGAGGAGGCACTAATATGCCACACTGATGGGCACTATGTGGCACTAGTGGGCACTGATATGTGGCACTGATGGACACTGGTAAGCGGCACTGATAGGTGGCACGGATAGGCGACATTGATGGGAATGGATAGGCAGCACTGATGGGCACTGATGAGCGCTGATAGGCGGCACTGATGGGCACTGATGGGCACTGAAAGGCAGCAGGGACTGGCATCACTAATGGGCACTGATTGGTGTCACTGATGGACACTCCTTAGTGTCACTGATGGGCACTGATTGGTGTCATTGGGGGGCTTTACTGTAATCTGAGCACTGACGACCAGTGCCCTAATTACCTGGCCTGGTGTCCCCTGCAAGGAGATGCCGCTGATCCCCTCTCCTCGCCACACACTCAGTCAGTGTGCGTTGATGAGAGCAGTTCACTGGCATTTCCGCATTGTGATCGGACACAGGTGATCACATGGTAATCAGCTCTTTACAGAGATCGGGTCGCACCGCGTCCTAGCAACATGGCGCGGCCGCGATCACCAAGCATGGCATCCCTGAGAGCGGACGTTCTGGGTGCCGTCATATGACGTCCACCCAGAATGAGAGCCGCACTGTCCCTCCGTCATTTGACGGTGGGTGGGCGGGAAGTGGTTAAAATATATTAATGAAACTGAAATGGAAAGTTTTACTTACTTACTTTCCTAACAGTGAGAGTAGCCTTGACAAGAACGCTTTCCTGCTGATCGCACACATAAATGCGGCCTCACGGAATTGGGCTTTTTTCCATGGGACCACATATATGCGTTATCTCCCTTCGCGCTGGGAGTGCGCCGCACAGCACCGAATGCCCATGACTCACATTTCAAGGTCACCTGATTGCGGCAATAGCCTCTGATTGGCTATAACAGTGATCAGTCACTGTGAGCC
>BLSH010425896.1:283258-309866 GCA_018402905.1 Glandirana rugosa
CCCGCCCCCCCCCCCCCCCCGCCGTGTTTACTTCTTCTGAATGAAGAGAAGGATACATTGTATCTCCTTCTTCTTGCAGGAGAGGAAAATGTAAACAAACCAAATTGTAAAAAATAAAGTAATAAAATTATAAATAAAGAATGAAAAATAAAGAAAAAAATAACAAGATCAAGGTTTGTCAGGTTTAGTGTTAGGGGCAAGATCAGGGTCAAAGGTTAAGGTTGGGGTCAAAGGTCACGTCCCCGTAGAGTTAAATAAAAATTGAATTAATATGTGTCATATTTTAGACAGGATAAAAAAAAAAAGCAAAATGTGCATAGTTTCTGGGCTGTACTATGGGTACAAACAACAATTAACACACACATACACTAACCGCCCACTTTATAAGGTACACCTTGCTAGTAGGGGGTTGGACCCCCTTTTGCCTTCATTCTTGGTGGCATAGATACAACAAGGTTTTGTAAACGTTCCTCGGAGATTTTGCTCCATAGTGACAATGATGACATCACACATTTGCTGCAGATTTGTCGACTGCCCATCCATGATGCCAATCTCCCATTCCACCACACCCCAAAGGCTCTCTATTGGATGAGATGTGGGGAGTGTGGAAGCCATTGGAGTGCAGGGACCTCATTGTCCAGTGGTGAGATGATTGGAGCTTTGTGGTGCATTATCCTGCTGGAAGGAGCCATCAGAAGATGGGGACACTGCAGTCATAAATGGATGGACATGGTCAGCAACAATACTCAGGTAGGCTGTGGTGCTCAATTGGCACTAAGGGGCCCAAAGTGCGCCCATCCCCCACACCATTACACCCCCACAATCAGCCTGAACTGGTCATACAAAGCAGAGTGGATCCATGCGCCAAATTCTGACCCCACCATTTCAATGTCGCAGCTGAAATCCACACTCATCAGACCAGGCAAAGTTTTTCCAATCTTCTATTGTCCATTTTGGTGATCCTGTGCCAATTGTAGCCTCAGTTTCCTGTTCTTAGCTGACAGGAGTGGCACCCGGTGTGGTCTTCTGCTGCTGTAGCCTATCTGTTTAAAGGTTCAATTTGTTGTGTATTCAGAGATGGTATTCTGCATACCTTGGGGGTAACGAGTGGTTATTTAAGTTACTGTTGCCTTTCTATCATCTGGAACCGGTCTGCTCATCCTCCTCTGACCTCTGACATCAATAAGGCATTCTCCTCCACACAACTGCCACTCACTGGATATTTTCTCTTTTCCCCACCATTCGCTGTAAACCCGAGAGATGGTTGTGTGTGAAAATCCCAGAAATACTCAGACTGGCCCGTCTGCCACCAACAACCATGCCACGTTCAAAGTCACTTCAATCTCCTTTCTTCCCCATTCTGATGCTCGATGTCTATTTCGATTTGATGTCTATTTTACAATGGTGTCGCTGCACTCACTGTACATAGGGTAACAGTCTAGCCCGGCGAGTGTGGAGGCCAATAGTGTGCAAAAGAGCAGGGACAACCTGTTCAAAAATAAGATATATGAGAGCCGCTATAATATATCACGGAGCCGCCTCCCAGTTTTACGATATAAAATGATCTCCATAATCTGTATCTGCACCTGCGGGAAGCTAGTGCTGTCTCAGCCGTTCAAGAGCAGAGAAGATATGTTGAGAGCGACACCATTCTAAAATACAGACATCAAATCTAAATACGCATATTCTTCTGTAAAAAAGACTCCTGAGGAAGCGGTGATATTTCATAAATCGGCGAAACATGTTGAGTCTACAGACAACTGCATAAGTACTGTAAAGGACCCACTGTATAGATGTCTGAATTCTTGGTCTGTGTACATTTTAGATATACATATTTGTACTCTTTTCTTTCTCTTTTTTAAAAAAAAATAAGTGCAATAAAAATGAATTTATATTTTTCTAAACTATTGTAGTATTCAATGTGTACGGTACCATCAAAGTCCAATTTTGATAGGGGTGAGCCCCAATTACCTCCCCCTTTTTTTCCTCATGTACTATGTGTTTCTGGAAGAAGGTACCACAGTATATCGAATAATATCCACGGCACTTCTAAATCAGGAGATATCCATTACAAAGGAAAGCCCAATTTGTCCTGAAAAACAAAAAAAAAAAAACGTGGTATAATCCACCTGGATGCACAAAGTAGCTGTGGTGAGATGTGCGGTTTTACTAATACGTGTCAAAGTTTTGCAAAATTGTGCTTAGGCATTTACATTTGTTTTACCCTTAGGCGTGAATGGGGTTAATGTAACTTTTGGAATGTTTAATTCCCATTGGCCCAACAGATCCAAAGTCCTTCCAGACAATATTACTTCCCATGTGGTAGGAGCACCCTAAAATGGGTCCTTTCAATTCCATGGGTGTTCTTTAATTTATGGCGTGCCTGCCATATACATTTTGTAAACAAAAGCTTTACTATTCCTCAGGTTAAGAGAAACAAGTTAGTAAAGTCTTTTACATGCAATATATATGCATGGATAGTGTGAGGAATCTATATGATGCATCAGATAATTGTTGTCACTTGCCGGCTCAGGGATGGATTCTGCAATGTGGGGTCAGATAGCGAGCGCTGAACATTTATTTTTAGATCATAAAGATCCCTTAAGGTGATGAGCTAGAGGCAGTTAGTCACGTTCTACTGGATTTGTTCTATAGTGTTAGACATTGTGTAACCAATTCAGGTCACGTCTTGTTTTCTAATGAGTATCAGGAGCTCACCCCAGCATTTACCGTAGATCTACACAGGAAGCACAGACACCCTAATCCAATAGACATGGAAAGGCAGATGTTGTTGTCCACGTACAGGATAGTAGGCATGAAAGCTGTAGAACCACCTTGTTCTAGTAACATAATATTCCACATATAATGCCATTTTAACATTCATACCCCAGCCAGGGCCGACCCTACCATGGGTCTATTGGACCCAGGCAGCACTTTGAGAGGGGCAGCAAACTGAACCACGGCCACCTCTCCGTCTCTTCTATTTACCCAGCAAATTAACGACGAAGATTTTTTTTCCAACAGTTTTGTGTGTCATGATGGCAACTGCCCCCCGGGCAGCTCCGCCTGCCCTATACTACCCTAGCCTGTCCTTATACTACCCTAGCCTGTGCTTAGTTACTACCCTAGCCTGCCCCTATACTACCCTAGCCCGCCCCTATACTGCCCTAGCCTGCCACAATACTACCCTAGCCTGCCCCTATACTGCCCTAGCCTGCTCCTATACTACCCTAGCCTGCCCCTATAGCGCCCTAGCCTGCCACTATACTGCCCTAGCCTGCCCCTATACTACCCTAGCCTGCCCCTATACTGCCCTAGCCTGCCCCTATACTACCCTAGCCTGCCCCTATACTGCCCTAGCCTGGCCCTATACTGCACTAGCATGCCCCTATACTGCCCTAGCCTGCCCCTACACTGCCCCTTGGAATTGAACATAATGGTATGTCATATAATTTTGCATACAGACAAGGTGCTGTTGCATGTAAATCTGATTTCCTGATAAATTAAATTTTAGTTTTAAATATCAAGATATAAAACAATGGATGTGGGGGCCTTTTGGTGGGTTTTTTTTTTTTTGCAGAGGGGCTGGGGGAGGGGGGCAGCATTTGATTTTTAGACCCAGGCAGCACAAAGTCTTGGGCCAGCCCTGACCCCAGCACTTTGACAATTCATACCTTTAGCTAATCAGAGGAATAACATCAATGAAGACCCCTTGAACACCTAGGATGAGATTATGTTTTGCACTCTTTTTATTGTGTTTTGTGGTTTTTGTTAACAAAAAAGCAATACCTGAAAGTATTTCAAGAGACAGTGCACAGCATTAATTATTTTATATATACTGTACATCTGGATTTTACTGTTATACAGCCGTGGCCAAAAGTTTTGAGGATGACACAAATAATAATTTTTACAAAGTCTTCTGCTTCAGTGTTTTTAGATCTTTCTGGTGGATGTTACTATGGGATACTGAAGTATAATTACAAGCATTCCTTAAGTGTCAAATGCTTTTATTGACAATTACATGAAGTTTATGCAAAGAGTCAATATTTGCAGCGTTGATCCTTATTTTTCAAGACCTCTGCAGTTCTCCCTGGCATGCTGTCCACCAACTTCTGGGCCGCATCCTGACTGATGGCCGCTCATTTTTGCATAATCAATGCTTGGAGTTTGTCGGAATTTGTGGGGTTTTTTTTGTTCAACCCCCTCTTGAGGATTGACCACAAGTGCTCAATGGGATTAATGTCTGGGGAGTTTCCTGGCCACGAACCCAAAATTTTAAGCCACCTAGTTATTATCACCATCATGCTGGAAAAGGCATTGTTCCTCACCTAACTGTTCTTGGATGGTTAGGAGAAGTTGCGCTTTGTACCACTCTTTATTTATGGCTGTGTTCTTAGGCAAAATAGTGAGCCCCCCACTCCCTTGGCTGAGAAGCAACCCCAAACATGAATGGTCTCAGGGTGAATTACTGTTGGCATGACACAGTAATGATGGCAGCACTCACCTTTTGTTCTCCAGACAAGGTTTTCTCCGGATGCCCCAAAAAATCAGAAAGGGGATTCATCAGAGAAAATGACTTTCCCCAGTCCTCAGCAGTCCAATCCCTGTACCTTTTGCAGAATATCAGTCTGTCCCTGATGTTTTTCCTGGAGAGAAGTGGATTCTTTTCTGCCCTTCTTGACACCAGGCCATCCTAAAAAAAGTCTTCTCCTCACTGTGCGTGCCGATGTCCTCACACCTGCCTGCTGCCATTTCTGAGCCCTGCACTGGTGGTGCCCCAATCCCGCAGCTGAATGAACTGTAGGAGACGGTCCTGGTGCTTGCCGGACGTTCTTGGGCGCCCTGAAACCTTCTTCACAAATGCAGTCGAAATGTTTTTTTATGGGGTTAAGTTCATTTTCATGGCAGAGAGGGATTTTGCAATTAATTGCAATTCATCTGCTCACTCTTCATAACATTCTGGAGTATATGCAAATTGCCATAAAAACTCAAGCAGCAGACTTTGTGAAAATCAATATTTGTGTCATTCTTAAAACTTTTGGCCACGGCTGTATAAGAAAAAGATATAACAAAACGCTGAAAATAACAAAAAAAAAAAAATTAAAATATGGGCCTTTAAAATGTTCAATTTGCTATTTAGACTGCATTTTCTATTGCTGTCTAAAAAATCTCAACACCTAAGAACCTCAAAGCACCATAGTTTTCATTTTCCCATTGGCTTCAATACATTTTTCTGATAGAACACATTTGGCTGAAAATCAGTAAAATTTCTTTTGTCCTGTCACGGTCAGGGGTCAGGCTTGGAGACCAGTAGCTCTAGCAGTAGAGAAGCTCCCACTGACCAGCAGGATACAAGCAGGTCACTCTGGCAGATGACACAGGCTCACCCAAGGTGTGAAGTCTAAACACTAACCGGTATTCATCAGAGCTCCTGACAGTGAAGATGGGTTTTGCTGCATGTTAGTACCAGATTGTGGTCCTCAGGATCGCCCCTACCAGGCGGTGAGCAAGCTGGGGTGCAGTAGCAGATATAGCAGGTAGGGGTCAAGCATAAGCGTAGTCAATAAACACCCAAAGGTCAGTAACAAGTGGTTGCAGATTGGGATAAAGCAGAGTGTAGTTGAGTAGCAAGCCAAAGGTTGGTAATGGGTGGTAGCAAAGATATGAACGGCAGCAGAAGTGACAAAACTGTGGCTGGAGAGAGCACAATAATCTGACAAACAGGAAGTGCAAAGGCGTGGCTAAAATGTGAAGTTCATGGGAGGGGCAAAGAGTTCAAGATTCACCAAAAACATAGTACATGGCAAGGTCATCTAAGGAATTGTCCGGGGAGCTGTCCAGCATCTCAGGTGGCTCAGCAAGAAGCAATACTGCCAGACACAGCAGAGGTTGCAGGTTTAGACCCGGATCCTGACACATCCCTACTTAGTGCAGAACATTTTTGAGCACTGGGTTATTAGGGAATGCATTGAGTATAGATAAGAATAAGGCATAGGATCACAGAGAAGCACATCCTAGCAACAATCATATAAATTCAACCACAGCAACCAGCGTGTGATATCTGTTGACCTTTTAAAGGGTCATTGACCCCTAAGGAAGTACATGCTCTACCATGTCCCTCACATTACAAGTTTGTCTAAATGAATGGGCTTCCACTGGGACAGGAGAGGGAGCAGTGAAGGCTGCAGGTAGAGGTGGGAAGGAGAAACAGGAAAGAAGGAAGAGGGGTAGTGGTCCTTAGTAGATCGCCCATCAATTTTCCATGAAACAAACAAACCAGCCAGTAGTCTATTGATTGACGCTCAACCACCAAACATATTACTGTACAATGAATGGTTGATCATCTGATGGCTTCCCCATTGGACAAGAGAATGTGGAGGTCCAGATAAGTAGGTGCATTCTTTTTTTTTTGCTTGAAAACTGTGCTGGTTGTTTGTAGCACAAAAGCAGTTACACAGTTCTATTTGGCATTGATGACTATAGCATATAACTTGTTCAGGGGTAAAGCCAAATCAAATTAAAAAAAAAAAAAAAAAAAAATCCAACTTGAAGAAGCAAAGTCCTCTTCTTATGTGTGCACATGAGCTTGTGCATAGTGGGCATCCATCACCTTTAGAGAATAAACACCATGACACCACCACTGCTTATGGAAGGATTGCAAGCTTACCAGCTAAATACAACCTTCTGATTAGAGAAAGGTGAACTGGGCTGAACCACCCGACCAGGATCATCCCAGAGCGGTTCCAGAGGTTCTTCACAATGGCAGATGTTTAGACACAAATGTTCATCCCAGCATCATCCCAAATAGGCTCATCACTGGGACATAAAAGGAAAACGCTCCAGACAGGGCAAAACCTTCTTTACAAATTTATTAAAGTATAAAATTACACTTGCATAGTAAGATCCAATATGACGCTAATACAGAAATATCCTCACTGGCCAAGCTAGAAGCATAACACCCACACTTCCGGGAACACGCAATGACATCGGTGCATCGACTAATCCCATGCGCGTTTCGTCACATGTGACGTCTTCTGGGTGACCCTGGGTGGTTCGGTCACAAGCCCATTTCATTTTCTCCAATCAAAAGGTCGTATTTAGCCGGTAAGCTTGCAATCCTTCCATAAGCGGTGGTGGTGACGCAGTGCTTATTCCCCATATGAACACTTCAAAGGAGGACTTTGGTTCTTGGTTTCAAGTTTTGTGTTTCACGTGGACTTTTGGCGTTTTTTTTAATTTTTTTTTATTTGATTTGGCTTTACCTTTGAGCAGGGCAGAGTCTATATCAGTGGTTCTCAACTCCTGCTCTCGGGACCCACTAACAGGCCAGGTTTGCAGGATAACTGAAATACATCACAAGTGTGATCATTTGCTGCTCAGTGATTGCAGTGTTCTAGTCTGCATCTCCTCAAGGTAATACTTAAAATCTGGCCTGTTGGTGGGTCCCGAGGACCTGAGTTGAGAACCACTGGTCTATATAGGTTTCAGTTATTATCGGTTCATTTCACCTAAGTAGCACGACTCTTTATGTTAATATTTGAGTTACACTGTGTGAAATACCCCACGGTAGAGTTGCTGCTTCCTGTCATTGTATTATTTACTTCTGTTTAGCTCAAGCTCAGTTGTTTTGTAATTTATAGCATATAACATGTTTGAGCCGGCAACATTCATGTACCTCATACTATGTAATGATAACCATAGGCATGCGCAGCCTGTTGCATTAGGGTGTGCACTCCAAAGCTCATGCACATGGTACCAATCACTCACTGTGTTCATTCAGAAAGTGAAGGGGCCAGTAAATTACATATTTACAGGCCCCTTCCCCCACTCATCTTAAAACATCCCCCCTGTGTGTGCCTGCCGCAGCAGCCAGTGGGAGAGAAGAGGAGAGAAGCTGGCAGTGATGTATGGGGGGGGGCAGTAGGGGGGATCTGCGCTGCACGGGGTGATTAGGGAATGCCCAGGCACACCTGGCACACCCTGCGTGCATGCTTATGATGATAACCCAAAGGGTCGTTGAATCTCTTCACTTATAGATCCTTCCATGACTACACCATTGTTGTTATGTACTGAATGACTGTATATTAACCACTTGAGCTCCGGAAGGTTTTAGCCCCTTCATTACCAGATAATTTTTTGCTATTTGGCACTTTAACTGGGGATTCTGCGGTCATGGAATGCTGTACCCAGTTGAAATTTATACAATTTCTTTCTCACAAATAGAGCTTTCTTTTGGTGGTATTTGATCAGCACTGTTTTCTTTTTATATATTTTGCAATATAAACAAAAAAAAAGACAACATTTTGAAAAAAAATACAATATTTTTTACTTTCTGCTATAAAACATCTCTAATAAAAAAAAAATCAAATTTCTTCATAAATTTAGGCCAAAATGTATTCTGCTGCATGTCTTTGGTAAAAAAAAAATCCCAATAAGTGTATATTGATTGGTTTGCGTGAAAGCTATAGGGGTTGATCTACTAAAACAGGAGAGTGCAAAATCTGGTGCAGCTCTGCATGGTAGCCAATCAGCTTCCTGGTTTTATTGCCAAAGCTTAATTGAACAAGCTGAAGTTAGAAGCTGATTGGCTACCACGCTCAGCTGCACCAGATTGTGAGTGCTCCAGTTTTAGTAAATCAACCCCATCGTGTCTACAAAATGTGCTATAGATATTGGAATTTTTATTTAATTTTTGTTTGTACTGGTAGTGGCGGTGATCAGCGACTTATAGTAGGACTGCGATAGTGCGAAGGGCAATCTGACACTAACTGATGCTGGAGGGGAACTGATTAACTGCTACTGACATCACCAGTGACACTAATCTTATTTTTTTTTCATCCAATAGGAAATCCCTACTCCCCTCCTGCTGATTTATCCCTTGCTGGCCCCTGTGAGTTTTGTGAGTCTTGGGTACTGCAATGAGCCATAGACACATGGTTTTATTCTCTTCTTTTCATATACCAATACATTCATCTGTTTCGGCTTATAATTGTAAGTATTGCTATCTGTATTCATATTTTTGTATTTTTACATCTATTTGGGTTTTTGGATATTACTTTGTATCAATCTTCTCCTGATATCCTCCTAAAGTGGACAACTTTACCCCCTGAAGAAGACATTTTGTTGAAACGTGTTAGGGTCTCTCTGTCCCCCCATTTCAACATTATCTAATGTATATTGGGTCCATCTCTCATGTATTCTCAACTGGCACTACCATGTGATTTTGTATTTTGTATTTTATACTTTTGCTCAATAATCTTCCTCTTTTGAGGTTTTTTTAATAATGCTTGAGTAAATTTTGTATTTTTTACTTCTACTCTATCCTTACTTTTCTTCATTGTCCTTTGAGTATTGTATAGTCCCAATTTCCTCCCACATCCCCTTGTGGGTTTTTCTGTATTTCATCACAGGGATAGCTACCTCCTTTTTGTTTGGGTTCAAGAACTTAGCTGCTATCTGGGAAGGGGTTAACATCAGAGGCGATCAAGGGTAGACATGTGCAATTTGTTTCATTCCGATTTAGTTTTTCGTCATAATTCAGAAACACCCAAATAAGGAAAAACCGTTTCACAAAATTTTGAATAGAACGAAAATCCAAAATTCAAAAATCCGAAAGAATGACAATTTGAAAGAATGAAAATCTGAAAATAAAAACAAAAATCCGAAAATTTCAAAGAACAAAAATCCAAAAGTAAGAACGAAAATTCAAAAGAATGAAAATAAAAACGAAAATTCAAAAGAACGAAAATCAGAAAATTCAAAAGAACGAAAATCAGAAAATAGGAACAAAAATCCAAACATTCAAAAGAACGAAAATCTGAAAAAAAGGAAAGAACGAAAATCCGAAAATTCGAAAATCCTAAAGGACAAAAAACATTTGGATAATTTCTATTATAATTAAATTATAAAGTTTATTATTTTTATTAACCATAAACATTATTATAGTTTTTTAAATTATTATTATTATTTATTATTATCATTATTATTATTATTAATAATAATAATAATAATAATAATAATAATAAAAACTATAATAATAGTTATAAACTATTAAATTATAGGCAGTTATTGCAATTTCCTTTCAAATTTGGCTGTTAGTGAACGTAGTGAACTATTAACCATTACTATAGTTTTTATTATTATTATTTATTAATAATAATAAATAATAATAATAATAAAAACTGTAATATAATATTATAAACTATTAAATTAGTTAGGAATTGGAATTTGCTTTCAAATATGTCTGCCTGTTAGTGAACGTAACGAATACGAATTTATCCGAATTTAAGAATTTTCAAAATAACAAATACCGCATTTATACGAATGGAACAAACCGAATTTGATTGTTTCCGAACTCACGAATTGCCAAAAATAACGAATTTCGATCATAACGAGTGATCCGAAAAACGAAAAAAAAAAAAAACGAATAAAATGAAAAAAATGAATTTTTCGGCTGTGCACATGTCTAATCAAGGGGTTAAATGTGTGCCTAACTATGTTTAATGTGTGTGCTGTGTGCTGTTTTTACTAAGCAATGTGCTGGCTATTACTCCCTGGAAAGGCCGAGGGGATCTGCCCGCGATCCCAAGTATGTGCGTCTCTCTATCTCTGCCGACCCTCTATTGCCAGCCACCACGTGTGTTCAGGAGAACAATCTGAGTGGTGGACGGACACACGTGGTGGCTGGCAATAGAGGGTCGGCAGAGATAGAGAGGCCCACATACTTGGGACCGCGGGCAGATCCCCTCTGCCCCACCAAAAAAGGACATGATTGATTCGTCTCTCCTGTTTTGACCTCATTTCTCTCCCTTCCCTTCTGGACATCTACATATATTTTTTTAATATGGATCTGTAAATGATCTATTGGAGGTTCTTCACCGATATTTTTGAATGCACTCATATGTGCCCCACTGACAAAGATCCGTCCGTCCATCTGTAGCATTACCCATCTCCCCCCACAGATGTGGGGTATATCTGTGATCATTATCAACCAGTGAAGACCACTAGTGTCCTACTACAACATATATTCGGTTGCCACAATCTGTTGCACAGTTACCCCTGATGAAGGGCATGAAGGCTTCGAAACATTTATGTCGGGTAACCGCATTCCATCGCGGAGGGTAAACCGCACTCTTTGCGGCCCATCAACTGTGCCCCCTCAATCAACACCTTTCTAAGGCAACACTGGTGCAATACTGATGTGAACATTTTTAATGCTAATGCTTTTATCTCTGACAATTTTGCATTTGTTTTTGTTGTCTTGATTTATTGACCTTTTTGTTGTAATAAACTTTTGTTTTTATACAAAACAGTGGTTGCTCAACCTATTTAAAGTCCATTTCTGTGGGGGAATTTCTTTGTATAGTAATCTATTCTGTTATTACTCTGTGGATTTACTCTGTGTAACTCCACAGAGTAATAACAGAACAGTACTCTGCCAACTTCCTATTTGTCTTTTGGGGGAAAACTTTAACTCCCTCCTTCCTTTTCATCTACATCTTTGGTGGCTATTGTTTCTAGTAACTATTGAGGGTTGAGGTCAGGACTCTGTGCAGGCCAGTCCAGTTCCTCCACCCCAAACTCGCTCATCCATGTCTTTATGGACCTTGCTTTGTGCAGTGGTGCGCAGTCATGTTGGAAAAGGAAGGGGCCATCCCCAAACTCTTCCCACAAAGTTGGGAGCATGAAATTGTCCAAAATGTCTTGGTATGCTGACACCTTAAGAGTTTCCTTCACTGGAACTAAGGGGTCAAGCCCAACCCCTGAAAAACAACCCCCACACCATAATCCCCCTCCACCAAATGATTTGGACCAGTGCACAAAGCAAGGTCCATAAAGACATGGATGAGGGAGTTTGGGGTGGAGGGACTTGACTGTCCTGACCTCAACCCTATAGAACACCTTTGGGAATTAATTAGAGCGGAGACGGCGAACCAGGCCATCTCGTCCAACATCAGTGCCTGACCTCACAAATTTTCTGGAAGAATGGTCAAACATTCCCATAGACACTCCTAAACATCATGGACAGCCTTCCCAGAACGATTGAAGTTTTTATAGCTGCAAAGGGTGGGCCAACTCAATGTTGAACCCTACGGACTAAGACTGGGATGCCATTATAGGTCGTGTAAAAGCAGGCGTCCCAATACTTTGGGTAATATAGTGTATGTGACCTTAACGTACATGACTAGGAGGGGGCCTTACTCCCATTCCATTGTTGGGTACAATGTGCATATGTGTCCTCATTATGGGGTGGTTTTTATGTGCCATGTCTTTATAGAATGTAATAAGCTGTATGTTTTTATAGATCGTGTCCCTGCCTGATGTTGTGCCGGTAAAGTCCGCTTGTATGGAACAGTTTGCTCTGTTTGGTTTTGCTGTTATTAATCATATTATTTCCTAGAATTCTTCCTTTTTATACCATTTCCATGCATCCCGTAGGTGTAGTATGGATAGAAGACTAGAGCATGTCATTTGTGATTTATAATGTTAGGGCGAGACCTTTCTTAACTAAACAACTATTTGATGAATTCACCAACAAAAAATTAAAACAAAAATATAATTTATTCTGACCTTACAATTTCTTCGTCTAGCATTGTATAATTGTATGATATCTACTTTTCTCAAGGAAATATCTATGCGCTATCTCAGTACATTAACCACTTAGGGACTGCTCGCCTGCATATACTGCAAACGGATGGCCCATGCAGGCAAAGTGATGTACCTGCATGTCACTGGGTTTAGGGCGCATACATGATTATACACAGCGGGAGTCTGTCAGCAAGTCCCGGCCAATGATTCGTGGCATAAGAAACTAAAGCAGCACACATTGCACATTGTTACATAAGTCACTTAAATCCCCATTCTTCCCCATTCTGATGCTCAGTTTGAAATTCAGCAAGTTGTCTTCACCATGTCTAGATGCCTAAATGCATTGGGTTACTGCCATGTAATGGCTGATTAGCAATTTCTGTTACCAAGCAATTGAACAGGTGTACCTAATAAAGTGGCCGGTGAGTGTATACATTTTATGCTTATATGTCAGCCTTGAAGAAGGGAAAGTCCATTCCTCTGAAACACGTTGGCTTGATGTGCATGTTTGGCCCTTTCAATAAACTTTTTGTGAACCCAACACCAAGAGTTGCATTTTTATGGACACCGGGTGCTCCTTCCTTCTTACCCAACTCTTCTTACGTAAACGACCACACGGATGTACCAGAAAGGTAGCAGACCAAGCCCCCAAGGTAGCCACCACCACCATCCAACAATGGGCTCAACCCACTGGAAGCGATGTCTTCCTCACTGCCTACAGCGCCACCTACCAATGACAAGAGACCGATTCACTCAGCCTAGAGCGGTCTCCAGCCCAAACCAGATTCTTGCCCACTGAGGGACAATCATGGGGCATAGGCAATATCAAAAGCCTGCCTTTACACACACAAACAAAAAAATAGAATAAATATATATATATATATATATATATATATATATATATATATATACACACACACACACACACCATATTACCAAAAGTAGTGGAGTGGCCGTCAATGGGTACACTCATCTACTGTCCAAAGAAGTCTGGCCAGAAGTGGTCTTCATGGAAGAATTGCAGCCAAAAAGCCAAACTTTTGACGTAGAAACAAGGTTAAGGGACTCAACTATGCAGGAAAACATTGGAACTGGGGTGCAGAAAAATGGCAGCAGGTGCTCTGGACTGATAAGTCAAAATGTGAAATATTTGGCTTTGGAGGGGACAGGTTGTTGATGAAGGGCTGGAGAGCGGTATAATAATGAATGTTTGCAGGCAACTGTGAAGCATGGTGGAGATTCTTTGCAAGTTTGGGGCTGCATTTCTGCAAATGGAGTTGGAGAACCAGGACCAATGGTGCCCACAATGCTGAGAAATACAGGCAGATACATATCCATCATGCCATACCATCATAAGGCGTGTGATTGGCCCCAAGTTTATTCTGAAGCAGGACAATGACCCCAAACACACAGCCAATGTCATTAAGAACTATCATCAGCGTAAAGAAGAACAAGGAGTCCTGGAAGTGATGGTTTGGCCCCCACAGAGCCCTGATCTCAACATCATTGAGTCTGTCTGGGATGACATGAAGAGACAGAAGGATTTGAGGCAGCCGACATTCACAGAAGATCTGTGCCTAGTTCTCCAAGATGTTTGGAACAACCTACCTGCTGAGTTCCTTCAAAAACTGTGCGCAAGTCTACCTAGAAGAATTAATGCTGATTTGAAGGCAAAAGGTGGTCAAAACAATATTGATTTGATTTAGATTTCTTTTCTGATCATATACTTTTCAATTGTGTGAATTGATAAATAAAAATTATTAAACTTTCTATTTCTAAAAGCATTCTTCCTTTACAATTTTTTTTCACACCTGCTTAAATCCTTTGCACAGTAGTCTGTGTGGATAGATAGATAGATCCCATCCACCAAAGGCTAGACTGGCCTCTCACCTTAATGATCCGACCCTGACGGACCCTGCCGGATCAACCAGCTGCTCAAACCCACATCAGAGGATATCCAACTTCTTGTCACAGGACGAACTCCACCATAAATAAAATTGGTGAATATGGTGAATAAAATTGTCTTTATGGACCTTGCTTTGTGCAGTGGTGCGCAGTCATGTTGGAACAGGAAGGGGCCAAACTGTTCCCACAAAGTTGGGAGCATGAAATTGTCCAAAATGTCTTGGTATGCTGACGCCTTAAGAGTTCCCTTTACTGGAACTAAGGGGCCAAGCACAACCCCTGAAAAACAACCCCCCACCATAATCCCCCCTCCACCAAATGATTTGGATCAGTGCACACAGCAAGGTCCATAAAGACATGCATGAGCGAGTTTGTGGTGGAGGAACTTGACTGGCCTGCACAAAGTCCTGACTTCAACCGAATAGAACACCTTTGGGATGAATTAGAGCAGAGACTGCAAGCCAGGCCCTCTCGTCCAACATCAGTGCCCGACCTCACAAATGCTCTTCTGGAAGAACGGTCAAACATTCCCATAGACACTCCTAAACCTTGTGGACAGCCTTCCCAGAAGAGGTGAAGCTGTTATAGCTGCATAGGGAGGGCCAACTCAACATTGAACCCTGCGGACTAAGACTGGGATGCCATTAAAGTTCATGTGCGTGTAAAGGCAGGTGTCCCAATACTTTTGGTAATATAGTGTATATACAGAAGAAATAGTCAGCAAGAGAACCTTTCAGAGACAAAACCCTAGTGCAAATTTCTGGCACTTGCCGGCAAAATCTATTTGGAAAGGTAAAGAAGGATGGAGAATGCAGATCCAGGTCACAAAGGTGTGCTTGTATTTTCCTATCACATCAGATTGGGAAATGTGATCTATGAGAAACACAAAATGAATATTTTCCATATTTGTAATCGTAAATAGTTCAATTTTTTTTCTGGAATGCAGACTTCTGGGTCACGTTCCCTCTTTGGCATTGTGTGTCAGTGTGTAATAATGTCCGTGTCATGACGTGGTTGTGAGCAGAAACCTCCCAGCATTCTCTGGGTGCTGCTATATCCTGACGAGAAGAAGGATTAAGAAGGTGATAACCTTCCCCTGACCGCGGTGCAGAGGTGCATGCGTAATATTAATATGTAGTGTTACCATTAATCCTTCATGAATAATTGATTTAATTAACTGGCGATAAAAGAAAACATTAACATAGGCATGTGCAAACCTCTCCCTCCATGGACAATATGTAAAGATCGGCGTTCCACATTACAAAGAAGAGGAATTGTATGATGCATTCAAACGCGGGTATAAATCTGCGTTTAACCACTTTAGCCCCGGAAGGATTTGCCCCCTTCATGGCCAGGCAATACGACACTGCGCCACTTTAACTGACAATTGCACGGTGGTGCGACGTTGTACCCAAACAAAATGTATGTCCCTTTTCCCCACAAATAGAGCTGTCTTTTGGTGGTGTTTGATCACCTCTGCGGTTTTTATTTTTTGCGCTATAAACAGAAAAAGAGCGACAATTTTGAAAAAAAAAAATCTTTCTACTTTCTGCTATAATAAATATCCAATAAAAAAATATAAAAAAAAAAATGTTTAGGCCGATATGTATTCTTCCGCAATAGGCGTATATTGATTGGTTTGCGCAAAAGTTATCGCGTCTGCAAACTATGGGATAGATTTAGGGACTTTTAGTTTTCTTTATTGTTTTTACTGGCAGTGACAGCGATCTGTGATTTTTAGCGGGACTGCGACATTGCAGCGGACAAATCTGAGCCCAAATAACACTTTTTGGGGACCAGCGACATTATTACTTGATCAGTGCTAAAAAAAAATGCAGTGATCAATGTATAAATGACATTGGCAGGGAAGAGGTTACCACTAGGGGGCGACCAAGGGGTTAACTGCGTTCCCTGGGTGTGTTCTAACTGTAGGGGGGGCGGGCTGCCTAGGACATGACAGAGATCGCTGTTTCCAATCACTGGAAACAGAAGATCTTTGCCGTGTCATCTGACGGAACGCGGATCCGCCTGGTTTACAGATCCCCGTTCTGCCTCTTTACGCCACAATCATGGGTCGCAGGTGGACATAAAGTCCACCAGACAAGCGGGCATGCTCCTGTTGCCTGCTATCTCCCATGCACGGACCAACGTACACCTACGGCAGTTCGCGCAGGAGAGTCGACCCGCTGCCGTATAACGACAGTGGCTGGTCGTCAAGTGGTTAAAGTCCAACTGAATTTTCAGTTTAAATTAAAGCAGAGGTCCGCCGTCCACCCTCGCCCCTTTAAAAATTAAAAGTCAGCAGCAACACATACAGTAGCTGCTGACTTTTAACATTTGGACACTTGCCTGTCCTGCAGTCCAGCGATGTTGGCACCGCCGCCGATCTTCGGATCGGCTGGCTGAGTGCTGCCGCTGCCATTGAGGGTAAGGGAACATGGAAGTGTAGCCTTTCGTCTTCATGGCCGGGCCCCTACTGCGAATGTGCGGGCCGCCGCTGTGCTTTCTCACTGGCCCGGCGGCGGAGGGAGGAGGAGGGAGGCGGTTTGCTGACGTCAGCAGCTGCGGCTCGGGATCCCGCATGTGCAGAAAAGGACACCTGTCAAAGACAGGTATCCTCTCCCCCCTCCCCGCGAAAGGTGCCAAATGTGACACCTCCCCGCGAAAGGTGCCAAATGTGACACCTCCCCGCGAAAGGTGCCAAATGTGACACCTGAGGGGGGGAGGAATCCGATGAGTGGAAGTTCCACTTTTAGGTGGAACTCTGCTTTAACTAAATTTGTTCGAGGTACATGAAAACCTAGGTGTTAAGTCTTACAGTTTGATGCTTTTTTAAGAAAGTTGCCACAGACTGAGTAGAAAAGCCTGCCTCCTGCCAGCAGGTGCAGAGAAGGGCTGTTGTTCACCGTGTAAAAGCAGTGGCCTCTCTGTCGCGCACCCTCCTGAGTCAAACCTTTAGCTCTTCAATCAGGAAACCCCCACTCCCCTTGCTTATTGGAAGGCTCTAGTTCTGTAGTATGACTATCCCGATCTTTGCAAGGTTGGTGGCCAGCATATTCAATTCAGAGGGTTGATAACTGCCAGGCAACTGGAAATTTCAGAAGAAGGTCCCTATATTTCCCTTAGGAAATATTTAATTCAGGAGAAAGCTTAGCCAAGTCCTATTCCTATTTTTGTGGCTATACATTCAGTTGTTTAGAGACTTGTAATTACATTTATGACCTTGTAGACACTATGATACTAGATAAAGATGGGTGTGAAACATTGCAGAGATGCCTGTATAGAACAGTGTGATTGATTACTACACATGTAGAAAACATGAATATGGAGATGCGACTGCTCTTGTTATATACCACAAATGTGCTCCAGATTCCCATAACAATTTTCTCTGACTAGTGGTCCTTCAAATTCTGCTGAAGGCTAAGAAAAACGTAGCTGCAAAATGTTCCCAGA
This sequence comes from Glandirana rugosa, assembly GCA_018402905.1. Taxonomy (NCBI): domain Eukaryota; kingdom Metazoa; phylum Chordata; class Amphibia; order Anura; family Ranidae; genus Glandirana; species Glandirana rugosa. The sequence continues at coordinate 301,205 of BLSH010425896.1, forward strand.
TTTCCCAACAGATACTCATGGATGCAAAGATGGGAGCCTGGAGAGCACGGGAGGGGGTTACATAAAGCAGGTGCTAGGGTGCACTGGAAGCAGGGCTTTACGGGTAGTAGGTCTGGCAGCAGAACCATAACAGGCCATAGTAGGGCTGACTGTAAAAGACAGCAGCTGGATTGACTGTAGAAGACAGTAGCAGTACTGCAGTGGACTGTGGCTAAACTGACCACAAAAGAATTGTTGTCATGGTAAGGGGTCAGGCTCAGAGACCAGTAGCTATAACAGTAGAGAGGCTCCCACCAGGGTAGGTATACAAACAAGTCACCCATGCGGATGACGTGGGCTTATCTGAAGTGCAGAATCTAAGCACTGTTCATCAGAGCTCCTGATGGTGGAGATGGAATTGCTGCATGCTAGCACCAGGTTATGGCCCCTTCAGGATTGCCCCATAAGGAAGGTGAGAAAGCCGGGGTCTGGTAGTAGATATAACAGGTGGGATCAAGTAGAAGCATAGTCAGTAAACAAGCCAAAGACCTGTAACAATTGGTCGCAGGATGGGATTAAGCAGATGCATAGTCAAAGAACAAGCCAAAGGTCGGTAATGAGTGGTAGCGGAGATACAGACAGCAGCAAGAGACAAGAGCTAGATATTGGCTGGAGAGAGCACCATAATCTGGCAAACAGGAAATGCAGAGACATGGCTTAAATCAGGAAGTTTATGTGAGGAACAAAGGGTTCAAAGTTCAAAATAAACAAGGTTCAAGGCAGGATCTTTCAAGGAATTGCCCAGGGAGCTGTCCAGCATTTCAGGAGGCTCATTGAAAAGAGTTACTCCTAGACACAGCAGAGGTCCCGGGTTCAGGTCCAGACCCTGACAACTGTAGTAGACTGCAAAGGGACTGTAGTTATAGATTGTGGCAGGACTTGATTGAAGCTGACAGAGCAGGCTAAGTGGCAATGGGGACTCGGGTATACAGAGTCTGGTGGACACTTCCCAATAATCCCAATAATCTATGCAAGGTACTAGATTTCCATCTTTCTTTGAAACAAATTACAGAACAGCTCCAGCTAGAGAGGTAGATTTATGATTTAAAAATGTTTTCAAATTTTCAGAAATGCATTGAGACATGTCTTGGGTTTCAGGAATTAGAGAATAAATTCTACCTGGAGAAATGGATGTCCTGAGAATAAGATCAGCAGTTCTGATGGCACAGTCAAGGTGTTGGCAGTGTATTTTTTCAGGACATCGGAGAAATCTGCATAGAAGGCAGAGACTTACCATCAGAGCTAGTGGCATGGCCCAGAGGTGCTAATTTAGTAATCCGAGTGAGGGAAGACATTGACATCAACAAGAAGAACCCCAAGACAGAACCTCAAGAGTAGTCCAGGTAAAGGTTTGACGATTGCCCCTGTGGTCAAGGTAGGCCACATTGGATGGAAGAGGCTACCTACGGCAGCACTAGGAAGACAAGGATTTGCCTATGCAGAACTCTGATGGACATCTGAGAAAGAGTCTGTTGGTAAATGAAACCATAAAGTGGCAAGGAGCCATCAATAGCAGAGATGGAAAGAGGTGTGGGTATGTTTTCCAAACCAAGTGGTCTTGAGCTTGGGATGCCCCAATGAATCTGAATCGGTAAAGGCTGGGACTGGAATAGAATGATCTCCAACATGGAAATGGAGAATCAGAATGAGTGAATTTGCAAGGAGAAGAGGGAGAAAAGGATTGATCCAGTAAGCAGGGCTGGCCCTACCATGTGTCCCAGTGGGTCCATCGGACCCAGGCAGCACTTTGAGAGGGGCAGCAAATTTAACAGCCGCCTCTTCTATTTACCCAGCAAATTGACAACCAAGATATTTTTCCAGCAGTTTTGTGTGCCATGATGACAACTGCCCACCTGCCACTATACTGCCCTATCATGTCCATATACTACCCCAGCCTGTCCATATACTACGCTAGCCTGCCCCCATACTACCCTAGCCTGCCCCCATACTACCCTAGCCTGTCTATATTCTACCCTAGCCCCTGCCCTTATACTGCCCTAGCCTGCCCCCATACTGCCCTAGCCTGCCCCTATGCTGCCCAAGCCTGCCCCTATACTGCCCTAGCATTCCCCCATACTACCCTAGCCTGTCTATATACTACCCTAGCCCCTGCCCCTATACTGCCCTAGCCTGTCCCTATACTGCCCTAGCATGCCCCTATGATGTCCTAGCCCGCCCCTTGGAATTGAACATAATGTTATGTTATATAATTTTGCATATAGACAAGGTGCTGTTGCATGTAAATCGGACTTCCTGATAAATGTAATTTTAGTTTTAATTATCATGATGTAAAATAATGGATGTGGGGGCCTTTTGGTGGGTGTGATTTTTTTTGAGTTGGGCAGCATTTCATTCTTGGACCCAGGCAGCACAATGTCTTGGGCCAGCCCTGCCAGTAAGACCCCCCCCCCCCCGCCCCGCCATGCGTACTAGCCCTAGGAGTTTCCAATTCACAGGGAACATGGACTGAGGAAATGCCACTTCCCGCCGCAATACATGTAGAGACCAATGTCAATGTCTGACCAATGTTGATACCTTTCCACCGAGGATAAGCAAGTTTGGACTAGTTGCATTAGTTTCATGTAAAATAGTTCTTGACAAGGTGTATCCAAGTTTTTAGAAGTGGTTGGCCAAGAAACAGGTAAGGGGCATCACTGGCAACTTCGCTCCTGCCAGTTCCCTGGAGCGAAGTTTCAATTCAGAGGGCAAGGCAAACCAAGTCATCAAAGGAGGAAGGTAGATGGAGGGTAGATTTCTGCCTGTTAATATGACCTTAACTCAAAAGCCAAACATAGCTGTAAGAGTTTCATCATCCCAGGCTAATTAAGCTGCCAGGGTCCAAAACTGTATAACATGCTAACAAACAGTCATGCTACCTTGGTGTGGGCACAGGAGTAAAGCTGTGGAAGAGGACACTCATCCAGGGTTGTCAAATATATGACAAAAGACAGCCTGAAAGTTCAGTAAATTGTACATAAATGAACAGAGAGGAGAGGTTGAGACCAAGGTATTTTGAGGCAAGAAAAGAGATTACATGGGTGACTTTGGTATGATATGTGGGGAAAATGCTGCTACTGTAACTCAAAATGGGTTCTGCACTGATTGAGGAAGCCCCTGCATGCTTTAGGATCCCTGGAGTAAAGAGCAGGTGCAGGAAGATGTAGTACTGAAGATGCAGAAGAACTACATTATGGTGGAGCCAGAACAGGAGGCATAGCAGAGGTAGTCAAGGAGCCCAGCAAGGCTTGTAGACGGTCCAGACAAAAATCAAGCATTTGCATACAGTATATTGAATCGGATGGATTTGCATGGATTATTGAGATCACAGCTTGCTGGTCAGGGTTTAAAGAGGATCCACAGTAGACAGAGTCAACTGGGATGGATCTGTGTTTGGCTCAAGCATACTGTCACAATCTTCAGGAAAAGACCTTGAGCTGTCCCTGAGTGTGGGAGTTGATCCTCGCCTCTACGTGAAAGCTTTTCATGGGGGTGGAATCTAAGAGATAACGGGTGTTCTGCCAGGGACCCTCTCATGGGAGTTTTGACTTGGGTGCAAGCCAACCCCCTGAGCCACCCACCAGGTACTCATGGACATGGAAATGGGTAGATGCTTGGAGAGTCGAAGTGGCGACCTCCTAAAGCAGGTGCTGGGGTTTGCAGAAAACAAAGCTTTACTAGTAGTAGGTCTGGCAGCAGAACCATAGTGGGGCTAGCCATAGCAGACCATACTGTAATGGAAAGCTAGACAGAAAATATGAGGGTAGGCAACCTGAAATTAAGCTTTAAGGCTGAGCTCTCATATAAACTTATCACAATAGCAGTGATGTCATGCAAACAACAGTAACCAATAAGAACCAATTCAATCTCAGTCTAATGTTAATATAATAAAATACAACATGAAGAGTACAACATGAATTCTTATTGGTTGCAGCAGGTCAGTGAATATTTCGCATTGCTCTCTGCATTTTAAGCCCAAAGCTGAGCCATTTGGGCAAAACAATAAAGTTGCGTGTGCATCCAGATTGCACTATAAAATATGCAATGAAAGTAGATGTATGGTGCTTTGTACTCTCTTCTGTTAGCAGAGTCTTTATTGAGGCCGTATCTCACTTTTACTATAGCAGCTTCCAGTTTTGTTTCAATTTTTTTGTAGCTCAAATAGCCAACTATATCTTTTCATTATATGTGAAAGAAAGTTTTCATGCAATAACAAAAGAAAAACTGCTACTATATATGGGGCTCGGCTATCACTGAATGAGAAAAAAAAGTTAATCGTTCTTGAGAACGGCCAAACAGGCAAAGTCCTGTCTGAACGTTGTGTTTGGACTGAATAGCTGATAGCTCATCCTTAGTGGAGAAATTGGACAGAATTCTATTTAATACTAATGTCTTAACATATTACTATCAGGACCCGGGTCTGAACCTGCGACCTCTGCTGTGTCTGGTAATGTCTCTTATTGCTGAACTACCTAAGATGCTGGACAGCACCTTGTCTGATCCTTTGGACAACCCTGCCTTGTGCTTTGTTTCTGCTGAACTTTGAGCTATATGCTTCTCCCATGAACTTTCTATTTAAGCCATGCTTTTGCACTTCCTGTTTGTCATATTGTCGTGTTCTCTCCAACCAATATCTCACTCTTGTCACCAGTGGCGGATGGTGGTACATTTTTTTTTGGGGGGGGGGGGGGAAGCAAACAATTCCATAGTTGAAGAAAAACCTCTCCCCACAGAAGATTAAATAGGTTGCTTTCAATGCCACAGGGGTCCCATCCTGGATCTTCTGAGAGATTCTCAGGCAGGTGCTGTACTAGCTCAGGTAGAGAGGGTCAACGTGCGCATCAGTCCAAACAGCAGAGACCCCCGTTGTCGCATATCTAAGGATGGATCTGAGTCATCAAGTTTAATGAACATCAAATTACTTTATTTCACCATAAAATGTGCTTTGTGGCTTTAACCGGTTCCCCACCGCGCGCCGTGTTTTCATGGCGGCAGTGGGGCAGCGCTGCGCGAATCGCCGTAAATAAGCGGCGATTTGCATTTGGCCACCATGGGAGTTTGCCCGCGGCTCGGGCAGACCCGATGTCCGCCGGCGAGCCGCGATGAGCGGCTACAGAGAAAGAACGGGGAACCGCCGATGTAAACACGGCGGTTCCCCGCCCTGTCAGTGGGGCATGAGAGATCTACTGATCCCTGTCACTGGGATCAGTTAGATCTCTCATGCCCATGTTAGCCCAACCCCCCCACAGTAAGAACACACCCAGGGAACACTATTAACCCCTTCACTGCCCCCTGCAGGTTAACCCCTTCATTGCCAATGACATTTATACAGTAATCAGTGGACGTTTAAATTTCTGATCGCTGAATAAATGTCATTGGTCCCAAAAAAGTATCAAAATGTTCCGACATGTCCCCCCCAATATCGCATTACCGCTAAAAATCGCAGATCGCCCGCATTACTAGTAAAAAATTTTTAAAAAATAAAAACCCCAGAAATGAATTCTCACCATCCGTAAACGCGGCCACTTTTGCGCAAACCAATCAATAAACGCCGATTGCAATTTTTTTTATCGCAAATATGAGGAATTATATAAATCGGCCAAAAACGGTGAAAAAAAATGTTTTTTTATATTTTTTTTTTTTGGATTTGAATTTTAGCAAAAAGTAAGAAATTAGGTTTTTTTTGCAAAATGGTCGCTCTTCTTTTGTTTATAGCGGCGATCAGAAATGACGCAGAGGCGATCAAATACCGCCAAAAGAAAGCTCTATTTGTGGGGAAAAAAGGACGCAAATTTAGTTTGGGTACAACGTCGCACGACCGCGCAATTGTCAGTTTAAGCGACGCAGCGCCGAATCGCAAAAAGTGCTCTGGTCCTAAAGTGGGAAATTCTTCCGGGGCTGAAGTGGTTAAATTGCCACTTCCTCAGGGTGATACACTGATGTTTGGCAATTCTCGGTTTGTTGGCTCTTCCAAATGGGTTCGTGAGACACAAACCCACCACAGCAAAGCAACACCTGAGAGGTGTTGAGTTGGAGTCATTAAACTTGATGGCTCCAACCATCCTTAAACACATGACAATAGGCGCTCCTGCCATTTGGACCTCTATCAGGCCTTTTGATCTCCTCCAATGTACCATGATCCACTGTTGACATCAATAGGAAACCAGCATGGAAATGCCTACAAAAAGTTACAGGCGATTAGCAGCACTGGTATCTGGCAAAAGATGAAACAAAAGGTGAAAACAATATTTTATTTAAAATGAAATTGGGTTGTTTATGATATAGAGTGCTTAAGCAAACTAAATGTAATTAATTTCGGGTTTACATCTACTATAAATCAAGTTCTCAGTTGTCTTCAACCACTTGCTAGGCAGATTTGGCAGATAACACGACTATAACTGTCACTTCTAAACATAACATGAAAAGTTATGATGTTCAAAACACTGACTGGTTCCACGAGTCAGTTAGGAAAAACAGCCCACATGACACCACGCCAACATGATTTGTTGAAGGAGAAAAACATTTAACAAGATCATAAAGGTAATAACAAGTCTAGACACAAGGTACAGCCAATAAAACATGAATAGGATTTGGTGCAAATTTCACTTTTAAGTAAATTTAACCCCTGCAGATCCGCGCTATTGCCGAAGTACGGCTCCAGCGCGGATCTGAAATGCCGAGACGACGTCCATGGACGTCCTCCACTGCGCACGCTCCCGACTCGATGTCCGCTCGAGACCCACGATCGCCTGACAGAGCTGCAGAACGGGGAACCGCCGATGTAAACACGGCGGTTCCCCGTTCTGTGACAGGGGACATAGCAGATCTACTGATCCCTGTCACTGGGATCAGTTAGATCTGTTATGTCCCGGCCAGCCCCGCCCCCCCACAGTTAGAACACACCCAGGGAACACTGTTAACCCCTTCACTGCCAATGACATTTACACAGTAATCAGTGGATATTTAAATTTCTGATCGCTCTATAAATGTCATTGGTCCCAAAAATGTGTAAAAAATGTCCGACATTTCTGCTCCAATATCGCAGTCCCGACAAAAATCGCAGATCGCCACCATTACTAGTAAAAAAAAAAGTAATAATAAAAACGCCATAAATCAATTCCCATAGTTTGTAGATGCGATAACTTTTGCGCAAACCGATCAATATACGCCGATTGCGATTTTTCTTTTTACCAAAAATATGTAGAAGAATATATATCGGTCAAAACTGATGAATAATTTTTTTTAATGGATTTGTACTTTAGCAAAAAGTAAAAAATATTGTTCTTTTCTGCAAAATTGTCGCTCATTTTTTGTTTATAGCGGCGATCAGAAATGACGCAGAGGGGATCAAATACCACCAAAAGAAAGCTCTGTTTGTGGGAAAAAAAGGACGCAAATTTTATTCGGTTACAACGTCGCACGACCGCGCAATTGTCATTCAAAATGCGACAGCGCTGAAAGCCAAAAATTGGTCTGGGCAGGAGGGGGGTTTAAGTGCCCAGTAAGGAAGTGGTTAAAGCACAATGCCCATCCAAAATCGTTTCATGCCCTTTCCTCCACTGTGCCCCTTTTTCCTGGATGCTGGTTGCAGCACACCCCTTTCCTAGTTATCTACTTCATTACATAGAGCTTAAAACAAAAGAAGACGCACAGACCAAATTTGTAAAGGAGTCCAAAACAGCTTTAATGCATCACAAGACAACCAACGCGTTTCAATGGCAACACGTTCCCCTTTCATCAGGGCTCAATGATGTTTTTGCAAACCCATAATGGTTGTAGCTGTTTCATTGGCCTAATTCCTTTGTAAGCAGTAACTTTAGGATTTCTCTGGCATCTGCTTCAAACATTCAAACACTTGCAAAAATTACTGAACTTTGGGGCAGGAGGGTGCGTTTTCCCCTAAAAATGCATTGGATCTCGTGTTTTGGACTCCTCTATGATTTTGGTCTGGTGCTCCTTCTGTTGGTTTAAGTTCTGATTGAGATTCATAGAAACATACTGTAGATAAGTGATGGCAGAAAAGGACCAATGGTCATTCAAGTCTGCCTTTTTTTTTTATTTAAATGCTTTTTGTGGGCTTATTTTGTTTTTTTTTTTAACCACTTCAGCCCCGGAAGGATTTCCAGCTTTAGGACCGGAGCCCTTTTTGCGATTCGGCGCTGCGTCGCTTTAACTGACAATTGCGCGGTCGTGCGACGTTGTACCCAAACAAAATTTGCGTTCTTTTTTTCCCACAAATAGAGCTTTCTTTTGGTGGTATTTGATCACCTCTGTGTCATTTCTGATCGCCGCTATAAACAAAAGAAGAGCGACAATTTTGCAAAAAAACCCAAATTTCTTACTTTTTGCTAAAATACAAATCCAAAAAAAAAAATATAAAAAAACATTTTTTTTCACCGTTTTTGGCCGATTTCTATTCTTCCTCATATTTGCGATAAAAAAAAATCACAATCGGCGTTTATTGATTGGTTTGCGCAAAAGTGGTCGCGTTTACGGATGATGAGAATTCATTTTTGGGGTTTTTATTTTTTTTGATAAACACCCTTTTTTTCTTGCGTTTAAAACAAACCCATGTTGCAGCGTGCTGGCGCGTTAACAGTCAATTTCGCTGCGTCGCGGCTTAGCG
>BLSH010426083.1:7582-20525 GCA_018402905.1 Glandirana rugosa
CCCGTTCCGGGTCAGGAATATGTCCCTACCTTATATTACTCTATTTTGTTCTTTAACCAGAATGACAGTATCTACCATTGAGGCGAATTGTCAGGCGACTCAAGTCGCCTGACAATTCGCCTAGATGTGAACGGGGCGCGAAGTCGCGCCGCTCCGCCCCGCTGCAGTGTGAACCGGCCCTTACACATATTATTGGAGAGTACTTCCCTAGTCCTAGCCCATCTATAGCCTGTTGATTCCCCTGTTCTTTCTTCTCATCCATGTTTTCTTTTCCCCCTTGTTTTGTTTTGTTTTGTTATGTGCAACATCCCCCTTTTTTTCCTTGATAGGATTGCTGTTATTAAGATAAGAAATGAGTATAAGTTCATTAAGCAGATGTTTCAAATACGTGATGATTTACTGCAATTACTTAACTGGCTTCTTACTTAGTGTCTAGGTTCGTACAATGGAGGCATGTTTTTGCTCTCCCTTGATATCTGCCACTCTCTTGGGGGGTCTGCCATCTATGACAGTAAGACCAATTTCTTGTTTTATCTCATTATATTCCATCCCTGTATAAGGACTGGGCCTTGCCCTTTTCTTTGAAAGGCTGAGGCACGGTCTGCTGCCCCCTCCTGTCCGTAGGTCCCCTGTCCTGCCGCTCTGTGATTTTGTCCACCCGGCGCACCCAAGCCATCCGCCGTTGTGGCATGGGTGGCGTCTCCTCCCTCCTTGTGGAGCTTTGGTGCCCCTTGCCGCATCCGTGTGGACCCACCAGTCCCTAGTAACAGGACCCCTCCACTCTGTGAGCTTCTTGTCATAGCTTCGACTCTGACACCGCTCACTCCCTGTTTGCGTTCCAGGAGGGAATATGCATCGTCAGCTGGGTGGCCAGCGGCGTCACTTCCGGCCCGGTTTGTGACGCCCCGCCACTTGGCTGGGAGCTCCTATGCGGATACGCCCATAGGGCTGGGATGTGACGGTCCATGGGCTGGGTTTCAGTGTGCCTGACCAATCACGGGCTAATTTTACAGCCCTTAAAAAAAAAACCCAGCTGTCTGATTTTGTTACTGGCGTGCACGAGGATGTCACTGAACGGCATGGCTTATGGCGGTTTTGTCTAATTAAGGTAACTAATTGGCTGCTATACACATTTTACTTTATATTATACGTAGGCACTTTTTTATACTTACCTTCATACCCCACTTTGCATTTTAGTAGCCAAAGGTGTCTAGGACCTTAAAACTACACTACCCTCTATATGTGGCTGATGGTTGACGCAGCTTATGGGCAGGTAATGATTCCTTCTTGAGATAAACACTTTCTAAACATGTTATATTTATCTTTTAAAAGATTGAGCCACCCATATGTTGCCATCATACATATGTTTTACTCTTTCAGTACACTGCCTGGCTTGTTTGGTCTCTCTACAAGTGAGCGACATATCTCTAAATCCTTTTGCTATATCCTTGCATGCCAGTCGCTATAAATCCTGCACTTGCTCCAGGTACTTGATTTAGTCAATCTAAGATTCTGATTTTGGTCCAGTTTGTAGATACTGGCTTTTCATCTTATTTTGACACTATATATTTTTGTTCAGGTTGCCTTTGCCTGTGCCCTCTGCCGCCCCCCCTCCCCCTTCCCCTATAGGGTGATACCGGGAGCTCTTGCGGATGACACGGTGCGGTTTGGCCATGGAGCTTGTGGCCTTTTGGGGTGCAGCACGCAATGTATTTTAAAACTAGCCTTAAATAACATTTTTTGGACATTTATTTTTGGTACGTAAGGTGGCAGCCTAGACAAATAACATTTACTAAGTTTAAGATCACCAGTTTTTTAAGCAGCTTAAATATCACATTTTTTGTTTGTATTTTCCAGAACCAGAACGCTCTGTTATGCTCAAGTCTATACCTCTGATGAAGGTGATCGGCACCGAAATGCATTAGGTCTTGCACATAATTAGGCTTAAAGTACTGTATACAGCATATGTTCCTGTTCACTATGAAAGTATCCATGATGTTTTTATTCTTCCTTTTAAACATTGTGAAACTTTTGTACAAATAAAATTTTGATTTTTATACAAATACTTTTTGTTTTGTGCCTCCAAAAATCCCATCTTGAGGGTTGTATGTGTTTCCTTTTTTATAGGATATATAGAATGCAGCAGGACATGCAACAGAACATAATTTCAGATAGTTTAGAATCCAAATGATATTTCACAGAGTGGCCCAGAACCTCCTCTTATGGAGTCCCCTGCCAGGGCTTTCAGCAACCTCTGTTCTGTGTGTGCCACCATAGATAGCTGTTTGCTATGGGGGTGCAGGTGCGGGCTCGGTCATGAGTCGGGCTGTGTGCTTCCCCAGACACATACAGAGTGGCTAGACCCTGCCCCCAGTCCCTCCTCACAGGATTTGATTGACAGCAGTGGGAGTCAATGGCTCCCGCTGCTGCCTCTGTGTCCTGTGAGGAGAGGGAGAGAGATCAGTGCTGCTACACACAGGCACAGTGCTAGATCGAGAGAGGGCTCAGGTAAGTAAGCAGGGAGGTGAGGGGGCAATACAATTCCTGGGGACACTTTTTACCTTAATGCAGGGAATGTTCTTCCTTTAGAACTACTTGAATGTTTCCTCTGTACTTTGGGATTTAGTAGCAATCACATTACCCATATGCCATTCAAGCATGAGTTTACATTTATTATTCTTTTTTATTTTCATGAATTTTGCATCCCTAAATACATTAAATACCTTTTTTTATAGAACCCCATAAGATTGCTACTTTTGGTAATAGTCACCAAACACTGGAGATCTGCATCTCTCTTGAGGTCCTCCTTTGCACCCCGGGTGGTCATGGATTATACTCCCACAGTTCCCAGTACAGACGCCCCCTATTGGCCCATTATCAACAATGTGCTACACCCAGAGATGAGTTGTAAGTATAGTAGGAAGGGGTATTTCCTTATTGTAATATATTCAATTTTCCCCTCTTCCTTTTTCTTCATTTTTGCTCAATTATCAGATTATAGCATTGCTTTTATATCTTTTTACAATTATTCTTAATGCATCTGCTCCTGAGGAAGTGGAGCATTATTTATGAATTGTGTCCATTGTACTAACTGTACATTGCTATAATATTATTTGTATGCAACCAGCTCTTGGTCCATATAATCATGTTTCAAATATGCTGTGATCCAAATGAATCATTGACCCAAGCTTTTTATCATCTGTACTGTATGTATTGCTGCAATCATGTATTTTCTACCATTTTGTTGATATAGCCTTTCAATAAAATTGCTCTCAACAATATCTGTGTGAACTATCTGCCAACTAATTGTCACGCACCTCATTTAAAGTCCCAACATTTTCTTCTTTTTATTTAGTGGTATAGTTTTCTCATTGAGGTATTTCAGATAACTATACCACATTTTGGCCATTAGATGGAGCAGATGATACAGGCATTCATTTTCTAGAAAAATTACAGGACATTTCGTTCAACGTTTATGAATGCTTCTGATATTTTGCAATAAATGTTTTTTTAAATAGACCCCATAGTAAACAGCGTTGCACATTTAAGACTTGCGAAGGGCACTTTTGTTGATTTAAATGGGAGAAGTGCTGTTTGCATTTGTTTAAAACTTCAAGAATTCTGCTGAATAATTGAAAAAGGTAATAGTAGTACTTTTAATTTATGAAATATAGCTTTTACATATGTTTTTATATATAGTTGCAAAGATAGTACAGTGCCATCACAAATACAACATAAAACATATACAAAGTCCCATATTCAAATGACTAATGTGATATCAACAGTGTGACAGCCCCAATATCAGGATTCCAACGTAGTGAGATTCTCAAAGTGACAATCCTATATAAACATCCAATGTCAACACAGAGTCACAAAGGCTTCAATGGACTACACTGTGGATGTTACTGGAACACTCCTTATTTGGCCCACTACTCCATTTCTTGAGTCTCAATCAAACATGTATCAAACCAAAAATATAAATGGAGCAACCATAGTGCTTTCTCCTATAAATGTATTAAAAATGTGATCACAAAATTAAAAACACTGACATCACGGATAACGGCTCCTCCCACCCAAACTTGCTGAAGAAGCCCATGAGGAGGGCGTGACAAGTATGGGTGGGAGGAGTTGTTATCTGTGACATCATTATTCACCTTAGCACTAGCGTGGTGAGCTTTGCACAAGCTTGTTTCTCACATATTTATGTGAGTTTTTTTAATCCTTTAATCAAATTTTTAATAAATTTATAGCAGAGAGCACTATGGTTTCTCCATTTATATTTTTTTGGTTTGATACGCATTTGATTGAGACTCAAGAAGTGAAGTAGCGGGACTCAGGGACACCAAATGAGGAGCGTTCCTGTCAGGGAACACAGCATGAAAATCTATGCAGAACGGCCGTTCCTGTGCACAGGCGCGTGTGTGCACGCTGGTGCGCAGCAGGTGCGCTCATGGGTGCTCGCCGGTGTTGGCGCCAGACAGCCTATTTAAACCTAGTGTAAGTATTTGCCAGCACACCAAGGCTCACCATCCAAAGGTTCTTTATTTAAAGAAGGATCACATCACAGAGAGTGCACCATTTCGGAGCCACGCAGGACCCCTTCGTCAGGCATGTGATGACACCACGTAAGGGCCTGCCCAGTTAAGTTACATAAGTGCCTTACAGTTACTTCTAATGCCATGTCTGTGCTGCCATATAACACTACTCACTTGGCTCTTCCAATTTCATTACAGCTTCCCGGAGAGAATATTCCAGTCCACACGATTATTGATTCCAGAGCCTGCAGCTGTGTTCTGGACCAATCATTCGCAGCTCAATACCGGATGCCCCTTCAGCCCAAAGCACACCGAATGGTAGTACATCTTGCTGACAGTTCAACCATCAAGTCGGGTCTCATCACGCATGAAACTACCCCTCTGCCTGTTACCATCTCCGATGGACATCAAGAATTCCTGCGCTTGGATGTCATCGCACCCCCCCCTATTTCCTGTCATCTTAAGCCTACCCTGGCTACAGGCGCACAACCCTGCCATAAACTGGAGCACGGGTGAAATCACCTTCCCATCTCCATATTGCGCCCAGCACTGCCTGCAAAAGGACTCTGAAGCTGCCTCAGCCCTGCTCTGATCCTGATCCCAAGACCCCCCAGGCCGTTCCACCTGTTTACCACACCTTTTTAGACGTCTTTAATAAAAAGAGTGCAGAAAAGTTGCCACCTCACAGGCCTTATGATTGCCCCATCAAGCTCCTTCCTGGGGCAGAAGTCCCCTTTGGACGCATTTTCCCACTAACTGAGCTTGAATTAGTGGCCCTCTAGGCCTACTTAGATGACAACTTGAAAAAAGGGTTCCCCCTGTCCACATCCCCAGCAGGGGCAGGAATATTTTTTGTGGAGAAAAAGGATCATACCCTGCGACCCTGCATTGATTATAGAGAGCGCAACAAAATCACAGTGAAGAACCGTTACCCCCTGCCTCTGGTACCCGAGCTCTTCCAACGATTAGGGGCGGCCACCGTGTTCACCAAATTGCAAGGAGCATATAATCTCTTCTGCATCAGGGAGAGTGATGAATGGAAGACCGCTTTCCGTACTCGCTTTGGGCACTACGAGTACCTGATCATGCCCTTCGGGCTCTGCAATGCACCCGCAATGTTCCAACATTTCGTGAACAACATTTTAAAGACTATCTGGACCTGTTTTTCATCATGTACTTTGATGACATTCTGATTTTCTCTGTATGTTCACCGTCAGCACGTAGCAAGTGTATAGGGCCGACTCTGACAGCACGGCTCTACGCCAAAGCGGAGAAATGTGACTTTGAATGCTCCAGCATCTCATTCCTGGGACTCATTATATCTGTCACAAATATCACCATGGTCCCGCAAAAAGTTTCTGCCATTTTGGATTGGCCAGTGTCGTTGAATAAGAGAGGTGTACAACACTTCATTGGATTTGCCAACTTTGATAGGAAGTGTATAATGCCATTCTCTCTCTGATTACCCAGCTCACTAAGCAAAACTTCCGATTTCATTGGACGACTGAGGCACAGGCAGCTTTCGAAAAACGTAAGAAATTCTTCACTTCTGTACCAATCCTGAAGCATCCAGACCCGTCCTTACCCTATGTTCTGGAAGTGGATGCTTCTGTACTGAAACTGCAGTAGGAGCCGCCCTCACACAGAGATGGGGCCCCAAAGCATTGCTACATCCTGTGGCCTTCTTCTCCGGCAAGCTATCAGAGAAGAACTATGATGTTGGAGACAGAGAGCTACTAGCCATTGAATCGGCACTGGAGGAGTGGCGCTTTCTTCTAGAAGGGGCTACCCACCCCATTCTCATTTATACTGACCATAAGAACCTGGAGTATTTGAGAACAGCAAAGAGGCTAAGCCCACGCTAGGCCCGGTGGGCACTCTTTTTCTCCAGGTTCACCTTCCATCTCACGTACAGGCCCGGGTCAAAGAACACTAAACCGGATGCTCTGTCCCAGATGTTCTGTGACCTGGAGAGCTCCATTCCACCAGACACCATCCTCCAGCCAGGAAACTTCTTGCTCACTCAAGAAGATCTATTGTCCCAGATCCGACAGTCCCTAGCCTGGACTACCAGTCCCCCTCACCACAGGCTGCTAAAGAAAGGTGGACTGCTGTGGTACAACAATAACATTTTTGTATCAGAAGACCTACGAGTATCTGTTCTCAAAATCTGTCATGACCACTAACTGGCCGGGCACTTTGGCACAGGAAAAATATCGGAGTTACTACAGCGCTCCTTCTGGATGGGGACTGCAAGAGATATGTCAACTGCCGCTCCACCTGTTCCAGGAACAAAAACAACAAAACCAAGTCTTGGGGTCTGATAAACCCACTACCAGTACCCGAGAAACCATGAGCAATGATCGCCATGGATTTTATAGTTGAACTACCTCTGTCGGAAGAGTATCCCACCATCTTTGTGGTGGTGGACAGACTGACAAAGATGGCCCACTCTCTCCCTATGAAGGGCACAACGAACACATCTGAAACTGCGGAGATCTTTGTCTGGGAAATCGTCAGGCAATGAACATTGTATCTGACCGTGAAGTTCAATTTACCTCCAGATTTTGGAGAGCCCTGTGTGCCTCCCCAGGCATTAAACTGTCTTTCTCTTCATTCTACCACCCACAGACCAATGGTCAAACTGAAAGGACCAACCAAAACCTTGGAACAGTACTTGTGATGCTTCTCCTCCTTTTAACAAGATGACTGGGTCTCTCTACTACCATTAGCTGAGTTTGCATACAACAATACTGTTCACTCTGCCACGGGGCAATTCCTGTTCTTCGCAAACTATGGATTTCATCCATGCTTCATACCCAACTCAATTTCAAGTCCGGTGCAAGCTGTACAGAAAATGGTAACTTTTTTGAGGACAACAGTAAGCTGTTGCAGGAGACCATAGCCAAGTCCCAGGAATGTTACAAGGAGGCCTTTGATAGGAAAAGGAGAGGAGGACTGAATCTAGAAACTGGTGAGCAGGTTTGGTTGGCCACAACTAATCTGAGGATGGCCTGCCCGTCCAAGAAGCTGGGTCCCAAATTCATTGGACCCTTTCCAGTTAGGAGAAGGATTAACAGAGTGGCCTATGAACTTGAGCTCCCCAATACATTAAGAATCCATCCTGTCTTCCATGCGACTCTGTTAAAGCCTGTTGTCCTGGACCCCTATACAGGACAGAGCACTGATCCACCAGAGCCAATATTAATCAATGGGGAGGAAGAGTTTGAGGTGGAATCTGTTCTGGACTGCAGGAAGAGGGGTAATAGCATCCAGTACCTGGTTAAGTGGAGAGGCTAAGGCCCAGAAGAGAGTTTGTGGGAGCCTGAAGATAACATTGATGCCAAAGAATGTCTTGAAGTATTTTGGAGAAGTCACCCTGCTAAGATGGCCTGCCTGGGCATCCTGAGCCCCTTGGGGGGGGGGGGGCAATGTCAGGAAACACAGCCTGAAAATGCAGAATGGCCATTCTTGTGCCCAGGCGCGCGCATGCGGCAGGTACGCACGCGTGGGCGTGCCGGTGTTGGCGCCAGACAGCCTATTTAAACCTGACAAACCTGACAACAGCAGACAGCCAGTGCTGTCCGTTCTACAGCTTTTCCCATGTCCCCAGTGATCTGAATCTGAGATCCTGTTCCTGTGACCCCGGTTTGATCTGATTACCCTTGCTTTCTGCCTGTACTGACCTTGGCTTGTCCACGACCATTCTACTGCCTGTCTCCTTGTATACCATGCTGCCCAGCTGTTAACATACTCTGCCAGTACCTGACGATTCTACTGCCTGCTCCTCTTGTTCCGCCTTGCCTGACCGTTGCTGTCCAGTCTGTACCACCACTCTACCATCTCCACATGAGCCTTGAAGGAATCTACCTAGCTTGAACCTGCAACCAGCCAAGCCCTCTTGCCATCCTGCAGTCCCGAGCCTCCTGTTCCCACCTTCAGGGGCTCCTGAATCAGGATAGTAAGAGAGGTTGTTCCTTGCACAAACCAGACTCCCCCGTCAGGATCGTGACAGTTCCAGTACCATTCTTGGTGCAGTCCATTGAAGCATTTGTGACTCTGTGGTGGGTTCATACTTTAGGGGGTGAGCAAGCATTTTATCCGGAGGAGATGGGCACCGAACACATTGGATGTTTCTGATGAATTGTCACTTTGAGAATCTCACTATGGTGGAATCTTGATATTGGTACTGTCACACTGTTGATATCACATTAGTCATTTGAATATGAGACTTTGTATATGTTTTATGTTGTATTTGTGATTGCACTGCACTATTTTTGCACTTATATAATTTTGAAGTTGAGTGGACACATCTTTAAGGTGTTAGCAGCAGTCTTTTGCTTTTATTATTTAGTTAATGATAATATTGTGAATTAATTGCACATAGATTTGAGTGGTTGTTTATGCTGATTATATTTCATATATATGTTTTTATATAAGTTGTTGTGTGCATTTAGATTTATATGTGGGCATATGTGTCTTTAAGTGTGAATGTGTGTATATAAAGGCACAGTATATATATACTGTATATATACTGTGTCTTTATATACACACACAGTATATATATACTGTATATATATCTATCTATGTATCTATAGATACATAGATAGATATTGTACTGTATATATACGTGTGTGTGTATATATATATATATATATATATATATATATATGAGATTTGTTTGTCTCTGTATCTTGATAGCACACAGAGCTAGGTAGATCATTCTCATATACAAGATCGATTGATCAGATATTAAATGTCCCTAAGGGACCAGAAAATTTCACTAAATAGATTTTAATGAATGGAGAATTACCATTTAATGAAGATGCAGTGATTAAAATGCTATGGATTACATTCAAATCTTGTTATGAAAAAACAGGATAAGCAGCGGGCTCTAAAATCAGTTTAATAACATCCGTCTTTTGGGAGAAGCTATGCTGAAATGTTGAGCTCTAGCTGTTCATTAACGCAACTTATACAATCTGCAATAACAGTAAACACCAACTGGGTTCATATTTTAAACCTCCACTACTGTGCTTAAATAAGGACTCTCACCAGAATTTAAAAAGCCTTGTTAAGTCACTCAGGGGGCCTAATGCACATAGCACTCCCCCCCCCCCATTAAATTCTGTGCCGTGCTTTAGAAATAGAATGTCATTTTATGGCTGTAGCTCTATTCCAGACAGGAGCCCAAATTGTGGGTGTTCTTATGAGCAGCAGGCAGGCAATACTGAAGCAACAACCACATCTCCATTATATAACCCTCTTTGCTGTGCAAGCTGTGACTCCTCTGCTCCTTTGCACTGATAACACTGAGCCCACACCTTCCCTCAGCTGCCATTTAGTTCAAAGGAGATTACTAAAATAGTAGATGGCAGTCTGTGTTGTGAATGACAGTTGCTGAAGAGGAGCAGTCAGCTTGTGTTCTTGTGGGCTTGTGTTATTTTGAGAGGAGGTGCTCCTCTCCAGCTGCCATAATTCACAACACAAGCTGCCAGATACTATTGTAGTAATGTCCTCTGAACTAACTGGTGCTTGGGCGAGGTTGAGGGCTCAATCTTTAAATAGTATAAAGGAGCAGATGGAGCACAGGCTGCATGGCAAGGAGAGTAGCAAATGTTCAGTCTGGAAGCATTTAGAGGAGGTGGGGACTGTTTGGGTTCTGCGGGCTTTGTGTCTGTGCTGTCTTCTCTGTGCACTGTCAGAAGTCCGTCTTCTTGATCCAACCACACAGCTCAGCAATAACAGCACCGATCTGAACCACTTGACCTCTGGAAGATTTTACCCCCTTCATGACCAGGGCATTTTCTGCTATTCAGCACTGTGCTAATTTAACTGGTATTTGCTTAGTCTTGCAACACTATATGCAAATTCTTTTTTTTTTTAAACAAAAATAGAGCTATCTTTTATGGTATTTTATCACCACTGGGTTTACTTTTTATAATATAAACGAAAAAAGAACAAACATTAAAAAAAAAAAAAACACAATATTTTCTACTTTATGCTATAAAACATGACCAATAAAATAAAATTAATTAAGACATTAGATAATTAGAACTTAGTTAGTTAGAACTTCTATCATATTTCCATTGCTCCATTAAAGATATTTTGTTTCACTTTCTGTCCTGGTGACCACAGCAGTAAAGCTGGTCATAAATGGGTTGAAATGTGGGCAGTTCAGCAAGAACCAGCTGGATTTTGGTCCATGTGTAGCCATTCTTGTTCAACAGAAGTCAATCATTATCAGTGACTCAGGACCAGTGGAGCTCTTTTTTAGATAAAAACACCATTGAAACCAATGGCCTACTTGACTGAGCTCCCACTCACCTCTGATCACCTAAGGAAGGGGGCACTCACCATTTACCACTAATAAAAATGTCATTTTTCACTGACCACCAACAAAAAGAGACAGGTGTCCAGTGGCAGCTGGTGCTCCATTTTTGGGGGGAGGCAAACAAACCTCTCAGCCCCTCCTGCATGAGATTAGGGGCTGGGCGCATGGGGATAAGGGGGCGGCGCTCCTGCACCCCTTATGGAGCAGCCACCACTGCAGGCATCACTGAACCCAGATGACCATTAACATAAATGGCACATCACCATAGTGGCATAACAGATCAGTGCTGCTCCAAGCCCATAGCACCTCTTGGGTTTACACTCTATATTCAGGTGCTGGCCAAGACAGAACACATCTCGCTCCAAGATTCAATATAGTACAAAAGTACCATCACACACTGTATTGAACTCTGGTGTGAAGTAAGTGAAAGGCAGAATTCAGCTCAATTCTCCACCCGTCGGCCACGTTCCACTGAAATGTTTCAGCCACATTGAGCTGAAGCCTGTCTTTCATTTACTTCACACCGGAATTTAAAAAAGTGTGTGGCAGTACTCATATACTATTATGCGGCATATGTCTACAGCATGTGGGCTTAGGTCCTCTTTAACTGTGTTCCTTTAAACCACTTCCATTGTTAGCAAAGAACATAAGGATTACATATTTGCTGCTGTGCTAGGTACTTCCCCATTCTGTTTTAGTTTGACTGTGGCTCAGTCTCTAAATTGGCTTGGCATTGCAGAAACATTTATACTTTCATTCATTATCACCCATTCACATACATTTATTATAATCAACTTAACCACAGTCACTGAAATATATTATATACCATAGAAAATAAGCATCATATAATTTGCATGTACACTTTTTTATATTGCATTATAATTTACATTTGTGAACATTCTTATATATGGCTGTAATTATTTTTAGCAATTCGTTTTTTTAAATTTGTTGGAGTTGTTTAATTTTTATTTCAAGCCTAAGTTCATTTATTTATTTTTTTAATCAACACCTACATTTAATGAGAAGTGTGATGTTCTGGCTGTCCTAGTTTAGACCCCCCCCCCCCTCTGTACACACACACACACACACACACACACATACACAAACAACCCTGCCACAATAATTTTCGGTGCTTTGGGGGTTAATACAGCCCTTGGACCTGCCACAGGCACTTGTCAAGGGTGCCAAGTATTCCTGCCCTTTAAGCTGCTCCTCCTCCATTCATAGAAGCAGTACTATAGCTTTCAATAATGAAAAGCACCTTTTTATTTATCCACCCATTTTATTAATGAAAGCTATAGTACAGCTTCTATGATTGGAGGGAGGGGAGAGCGGGCATTGATCTTGCGATTCTTCCTTCCATATATTGCTTTTATCACTTGAATTCATAGAGCCAGCACCCCTAGTGCTGCCTTAGATATGACCCATGCAAATTCTTCAGCCAAATACAACAGCACTTTGATTTTTGACATTCACTTGTTAAGTAGTTAGACAGCACTTGGAAAGCAATGAGTGAATTATAAGATATAATAATAATAATAATAATAATATAAAAATAAAAAAATAAGATCTAACACTAAACTATCACCTTTCCACAATATATTTATGTATTTTATTGAGTAGCAACCAAACCAAGTAGATCCTGATCTGTGTTTAATTGCACATCAACACATGTGTACAGGTTAACCATTGTTTTAAAGTTACTCATTTACATGTATGCAATGCACTGATATGCATTGCTAATTTATGATGCATTGGCATTCATTATTGGATATTGATGACAATGGCAGTACATACAGTATAATGACTATTGATAAAGCACTTAAAATGCACAAGCATGCAAACATGCACAACAAGGTATGAGTCCTTAAACATTTTAGTGTATCTTGAGATTATTTAATTATTGGTTTAAATAAATTCCTACACACATTTCAAAATAAATGATTTAGTTACATTCTGACTTTTTGCCACTAGTCTATGCTGTTGTATTAAATTCGGATAAGTCCTTTATTTTAACAGAAAAAAATATCCATTTTAATATTCTTCCTATCCCTTTTTACAAAGCACACACACA
>BLSH010426083.1:29739-50184 GCA_018402905.1 Glandirana rugosa
CGGGTGTACATGACACCGTATGAGTTCGTCTCGTACTAGGGGAGGGAAGTCTCTGACTCGGCGTCCCGTCGTAAGGTTGTACTATTGCTGGGGTTTGGGTGGAGGTTCCGTTGGTAACGGAACGATTTCTTCGACTCCCATTTCCACTACCTGACCGGTTTGTACAGAAGTCTGGATTTAGGATAACTCGTATACACCCCGTAAGAGTTTACCTTCCACCTCCTCGCGTTCCACTACAGCAGTACCTCCTCATCTTCTGAGGTCACCATTGGATACTTCGAGACAAATTTGGGTACGGGTCCTCCACCTTCCATTTGAGAATGCCCCACATATGCTCAATAGGATTTAGGTCTGAAGACATGTTTGGCCAGTCCATCACCTTTACCCTCAGCTTCTTTAGCAAGGCAATGGTTGCCTTGGAGGTGGGTTTGGGGTCGTTATCATGTTGGAATGCTGCCCTGCGGCTCAGTCTCTGAAGGGAGGGGATCATGCTCTGCTTGAGTATGCCACAGTACATGTGGGCATTCATGGTTCCCTCAATGAATTGTAACTCCCCAGTGCGGCAGCACTCGTGCAGCCCCAGACCATGACACTCCCACCACCATGCTTGACTGTAGGCAAGCAACACTTATCTTTGTACTCCTCACCTAGTTGTCACCACACACGCTTGACTCCATCTGAACCAAATAAGTTTATCTTGGTCTCATCAGACCACAGGACATGGTTCCAGTAATCCATGTCCTTAGTCTGCTTGTCTTCAGCAAACTGTTTGCAGGCTTTCTTGTGCATCATCTTTAGAAGAGGCTTTCTTCTGGGACGACAGCCATGCAGACCAATTTGATGCAGTGTGCGGCATATGGTCTGAGCACTGACAGGCTGACCCCCCACCCCTTCAACCTCTGCAGCAATGCTGGCAGCACTCATACATCTATTTCCCAAAGACAACCTCTGGATATGACGCTGAGCACACGCACTCAACTTCTTTGGTCCACCATGGCGAGGCCTGTTCTGAGTGGAACCTGTCCTGTTAAACCACCATATGGTCTTGGCCACCACGCTGCAGCTCGGTTTCAGGGTCGTGGCACTCTTCTTATAGTCTAGGCCATCTTCATGTAGAGAAACAATTCTTTTTTTCAGTTCCTCAGAGAGTCCTTTGTCATGAGGTGCCAAGTTGAACTTCCAGTGACCAGTATGAGAGAGTGAGAGTGATAACACCAAATTTAACACACCTGCTCCTCATTCACACCGGAGACCTTGTAACACTAAGGAGTCACATGACACCGGGGAGGGAAAATAGGTAATTGGGCCCAATTTGGGCATTTTCACTTAGTGGTGTACTCTCTTTTGTTGCCAGAGGTTTAGACATTAATGGCTGTGTGTTGAGTTATTTTGAGGGGACAGCAAATTTACACTGTTATACAAACTGTACACTCATTACTTTACATTGAAGCAAAGTGTCATTTCTTCAGTGTTGTCACATGAAAAAATATACTGTATATACTCGAGTATAAGCCGACCCGAATATAAGCCGAGGCACCTAATTTTACCACAAAAAACTGGGAAAAGTTATTGACCCGAGTATAAGCCTAGGGTGGCAAATGCAGCAACCAGAACACAGGAACTGTAGCCAGAACACAGGGACAGGGAGTCAGAACTCAGGGATTGTAGCCAGGACACAGAGACTGTAGCCAGAGCACAGGTATTGTAGCCAGGACACAGGGATTTTATACAGGACACAGACTGTAGCCAGAACACAGGTATTGTAGCCAGGACACAGGGATTTTATCCAGGACACAGACTGTAGCCAGAACACATAAGGGATGAGTAAGGTAGATTCACATTAAACAGAGCTGTGCTGCTTCTAACAGCCGTTCTGTGCTGTGTAAGTGTGATTAAACACATTGGAATGCAAAGAATGCAGAGAGAGAGCTGCAGCTGTTCACGGAGATCAGGAGGTAGGCGGGACTGAACAGCTAACATCAGCTTGTCCCGCCCACCTCCCGACATCAAGCTGAGAATCTGACACCTCTCTCTGCATTCTTTGCATTCCAATGTGTTTAATCACACTTACAAAGCACAGAACGGCTCTTAGAAGCAGCACGGCTCTGTTTAATGTAAATCTAGTCATCACCCACAGACACTGACTCGAGTATAAGCCGAGGGGGGTCTTTTTCAGCACAAAAAATGTGCTGAAAAACTCGGCTTATACTCGAGTATATACGGTAATAAATTATTTACAAAAATGTGAGGGGTGAACTCACTTTTGTGAGATACTGTATATATACATATTAATGCATAATAATTTGTGTATATATTATGCATTACTAATGTATATTTATCCCTCTTTTTAGAGTTCAGTTTTTATGTTCAATCGTGCTAGTGTATCAACAATGTGCACCAGGACTGGCAAAGATGAGTAAAATATGGTGCACATTGGCATTGAGTTTTTTGCAGATTGTGTGTCTACATAATACACAGGCTTACATTTTTAAAGTTACTTTATGGGACAATAAATACTGACAGCTGTTCTTCAAAATGTTTTGGATTAATAAAAAGTTACAGTAAAAATATGTATAAAAACAAAATAAAAACATCACTAGACATTACATGCCTGGACATGCCATTACTGTATACCATCTTTCTTTAGACTTTTTTTAGCTGCAGAGAACCTACCTTGGACAAAACGATAAAAATATAATTTTGTCTGAGATATTCAAGTGTTATTATTAAGGTGTTATTATCACTGTTAAATATGTGGTGCCATGGAGGATAAATGCCATGTCATGTCAAGAGTGGTACACAACAATTACTCTCTCTGTATACCAACAGCATGCATGACATTTTAGAAGATGGCTGCTTTATGTAAACACTGCTTGGCCTACCCAGAGAAAGGTGTGTCAAATCTGCCCCTGTGGACGGCAATTATACTTACAGCATTGATTTTGGGTATGGGTTTTTTAAATTCATGAAGCCTAGGGATGAGCTGAATGTACTTGGGAGATATATACTAATGCTAAAGTATTTTTATGTTAACTATGAATACCCACCCTCTATGGTGGAACTAAAATACATCTTGTGTTTTTAGGTAGCTGCTGTTATATGTGTTATATTGAACATCAGATAGTGAAAATAAAACAAACATTAACAGCGCTGCCTATATATCACATACAATATAAGTGCAAAACTACCACATATAAAGTCCAGCAAACAAATGTCCCTATGATTGTGATCATTCCAATGACAAACATGACACACTATAATGCTTCAAAGCAACTGAGTCCTCCCGAGCTCCTGAAGATGTCAATTATTGATGATGAAACATGTTGGACGGTACTTCTGGCTGATGTCACATCCTGGAACAGGAAGTGTGTGGTGGCCATCTTGGATGAGGATGGCATCCGAGTTTATAACAAGCTGGTTACAGTTAATTTTAATGTAAGTGCAGTACTTGTTTGTTTTTTTTTTTAAAAAACATACTTTCACTATGTGGGGCTTCTTTCCTTTGTATTATCCGTGTGGAGAAAAACTGTTTTGAGACACACTTTATGGGGCGAAGCTGCATACTTACCATAGAGCTGAAGGATGATTTGTGGAGGAACTGACAACCATTTATTCCTGGTCCTATACACACAAGCCTTTTTGACTCACTTGCTAAAACAAGAGGTCAAATCCATCCAGCGAGTGAGGTGTGAATCCATGTGAGCGAACGTTCCTTTGTGTGAAGCACTTTTCTTTGAAGCACTATAGTGTGACACATTTGTCATTGGAGTGATCGCAATCACAGTGACACTTGTTTTGTGGACTTGATATGTAATAGTTTTGTACTTATATTATATGTGATGTATAGCCAGTGCTGTTAATGTTTGTTTTATTTTTACTATCAAAAGTATTTTTTAAAATACTGTTTGTCGGGAGCAGCAATTTTATCAATTCTTAAAGCAAAATGCCATAAATGACAAATTCCTTTAAATAACATGCTTGTGGGATGCCCTAAACCATCCTATTAAAATAAGTACCTGAAATAAATAAATAATAAATAAAGTGGAAGTAAACCCATTGATTTACAGTTTCACAAAACAGTTACATTTCCGGTACATGCCAGGAATGTAACTGTCACATTGGTTGTATCCTCAACAAAGTTGTCAAACCATCCAATGGCTGGTGTCATAACTGATCACATGTGCAGCATCATAGTAGTTGAAGATTAAACAGAAACTAAGATGCCAGCTTCCTTGGCTGAAAAATGATAGGAGGGTTTACTTCCACTCACAATACACTACAGCAAACATGACATTTACAAAGAAAAAAAAATACATTTCTAGAAACATACATTTCCCTGCCAGCTTGGTTTTCTTTGAAAAAATGGCATGGGGACCCCTCCAAAATACACACCAAATCCTTAAGGCTCTGGTATGTATATTGAGGGACCATTTGAGGGTCCATATGCCATAAAAAAAAACAAAATAAAAATTACCAGCAAGTGTTCATTTTTTTCTTCCTAAAAATGGCACTTTTGCTGTGGTGCATCCTACAGCAAGAATGACAAAATCAAGAATGAGTGCCCCCAAAATTCATACCAGAACTCTAATTCTTGATGAAGGTCAAACATGATGTGACCCCAAAATCCAATCCAAACCCTCATTCGAGCATGCAGGCTAGCTGATCAGGCAAGTGAGTGAGTCTCCCCTCCTGAACCATACCAGGTCACATGCCCTCAACATGAGGGGGCTATCATGCCAGGGTGACCCCCCTGGCAAAGCAGCTTGCCCTTTTGTTGATAAGGACAAGGGCCCCCTCCCCACAACCCTGGCCTGGTGGTTGTGGGGGTCTAAGGGTGGGAGAGGGGCTATTGGAATCTGGAATCCCCCTTTAATAATAGGGGCAACACCAGATACTGCCCCTCTCCATTTGAATAAGTAGGTGGTACATATTAACCCTACCTATACACATAACATATAAACATTAAATAAACACACCATGCACTTTGACAAATCCCTTATTAAAAAAACTAAAAAAAATCACCTACTGTGTAAATCTATTGCTATTTACTGTATGTTGCAGACCCCTGACGATCAGGATGAATGATGCCTGTCAACTCACCAAATGAACTGGCTTACAGCTGGTTTATTAACAAATGGGCAGGGATGATGGCTGATTTCATTGACTAAATATGGCCACACCTCATTTTATTCACCCAAACCAGCAAAATTCAGAATAGGCTCTACTATGGTCCACTGGTGTCTCTAATTGAGGCAACCATCTTAATTACACTCAAAGAATTACACCCAGTTAAAATGTATTATATTAAGTTCTCAATTTCTGATAGCCCCTGAAGCTATTTAGATTTTATATAGAGATTTCAAATAATTGTACAAAATGATAGCTATAATAATTTATAATGCTGGAGGTATCCAGACTAATTTAATCCAACTGAGTTAAAATTGGTCCTGACTCCTGATTAATTCCTATTTTATTACAGTAAAACAACCCCTAAGTAAATGATTGTTCTCCAAGAGAACAGAAGTGTGGGACAGAGGGTGGGATCCAAGCACTGTATAAATATACTGTATATAGAGAGAGAGAGATATAGAAAGTGTAAGTATTATTATTATTAGTAATAGTAGTATTAGCATTATTATAATATTTTCATAGTTTAGACAATGGTTTCCTTTTATCTTTATAGTAATATATGCTAGGCATAGTAGAAACTATTTAGGTAATATACCAGTTCTGTTTATTTTATTTAAAGCACATTAGTGGTAAAACTGCTAATCTATTAATCAGTTCAAAGCTGTTCAAAAATGAGCAAAATATATTCTCCATCTCTAGGAGAAACTGGATCATATGCATCTTAAAAGAGGACCATTATCTCCATGGGTTTCTTCAGTTGAAGTTAAAAATCTAAAAATGGTTTTCACTCATTTCTCATTAATATGCAAAATAATTCAAATTAGATTGTAATTAACCATCTACTCAGTAGAAAACCTTTTCATGATAATTTATGATAAACTCAGTTGCAGCTTTGATTGAGATTGATTCTTGGTGTTGAGAAGCTGTCATGAATATAAAAAAGCACCTGATTTTTAAACACCTAACTTGCTTGGCCAATTATTAATTGCATTCACAGGGCAATGCACTTTGAATGGTTTTCACAGGTTATGAATTTAGACACAACAAAAATATCACTAATGCAGATTTTTTTTTCTTTTATGTTTAAAATGATTCCAGCTTTTAGCAAGTCTTTGATTGATATTACAATGTACTGGTTGTTATATATACAGAGAAAACGAGTTGGTTTCATACATTTTTGGCAAAAGGCCAGGTAGTAGGAATACAGCACATAAATATTCTTTTTTGTTTTCTTCTGTCTATTTCCATCAACTGTCCCTCATTTGATGATTAAAGTAGACCTGCATAAAAATTTCAGGTCCACTCATCTTGTAAACCCCAACCATCAGGTAAAAAATGCAATTAATTACAATTTAAAAAATATTAGCAGAACATATTTAAAACTGCTTACCGCATCCGCCTTTGTATGCAAGTAGCCAGAAGCCAGTGTAATTTTCACTTTTTTCATGTTGTGTTTTCTTTTTTTTTTTTGTTTAATTAAACTGATTTTGTACATTGGTGGGTTCTACAAGATAAGCAATCCTTGCATTTTTAAGCAAGATCTGCTTTAAAGGCGAAGTATGGCCAAAGCTTTTATGGCCATACTTATCGTCTGGATCACAGAAGTGCACTTACTTTTTCTCACATCCCTGTTGTCGTATTACATTTCTAGAGATAAATAAACCAATCAATGTGAATTTAAATGATAAGTACAAAACACTGAAAATCCTGCTGCCAGGCCCCTCCTTAATAAACAAAATCTGTTTTGAACATAATCCAATAGAAGGCATGTTCAGCAGATGCCTAAAGATTACTATCTACATTAGGTTCTCAGATAGCTGCTGGTGTACCCAGGGATCACTGAAACTGGAATGTTTAGTATGCACATTTTGATTTTTGCAGAAACAGTTAAACTCTAGCCCACCCACCTTTAATGCCTTACGATTGGTTGCTTATGGTGATTGATGGCCTCACTGACCAAGAGAAAGACATGAAAGAGGTGACTGCAAATCTTAAAGTGCGTTTCCACTTTTACAGTCAAAGTCGTGCAAACCACACTTTATGTTTGTTATGTGTTCCTATTCACACGGCATACTTAAAAAAAAACCATGGCTTACCTTTTTAATGTTTCTGATGAGAAGGTATGATGGCTGACTGCAAGCATTTCTCAGCTAGTCCAGTTCCCATTAACATACGATGGAGAAGCCTAGCTCCAAAATCTTTAACTATTTGTTAAAACAGATAGGGGTTGATTTATTAAAGCTAGAGAGTGCAAAAGTTGGTGAAGTTCTGCATAGAAACCAATCAGCTTCCAGGTTTCTTTGTCAGAGCTTAATTGAACAAGCTGAAGTTAGAAGCTGATTGGCTACCATGCACAGCTGCACCAGATTTTGCACTCTCCAGCTTTAGTAAATCAACCCCATAGTGTTTAAATATAGAACTGATGAGATCAAATCTGCCTGTACAGTGCAGACTCAGTAAATTATGGCAAACACAACTTCCCAGCCCCCTTATAAAAAAGAACAAACAAGCAGAATTTACTATTCTGGAAGTCCCAGAAAAGAGCATCTAAAAAAGGTGAGCTGCATTTTTTTTATATTTTTAAGTCATACTATGTAAATAGGGAAATGTAACAAATTTAAAATAGGTGTTATCCCATTTTGGCTGTAAAGGTGCAAACAAACTACCCATAAGATATGCAAAATAAAGTGTCCAGGGGTTCTAATCTCCTGCATGCTCTAACAGCTTTTTGAAGAAACAAGAAGGCACATGTGGGTCCTGCTATACTTCTGTGCTGTTAGTTCCACTATATTATGTTTAGGATTATTAGTTTGATGTCAATGGCCTTAAGCCATGGTCCTAACTAGCCCCAACCAGTCCTATTGTCCCAACCAGTGACTCATACTCTATCTGTGTCTTTGTGCCTTTGTATGCCTTTGGAACGAGGAATGTCACCAGCACATCATGGGTCTTCGGCAACATTTCAGAGCCTCACAGAACCCCTTCATCAGGCAACTAACATGCCAGATAAAGGGGTCCTGTGAGGCTAGGAAAACATTGCTGTTTGCTGTAACGATGTGATCGCTTAATAAAGTTTTGGACCCATTTGTTGGAGACCCATGGTGTGCTGGTGACATTCCTCATTCTGATTGCTCACGGTTCCAGCCGGTGGTCACTTCAGGACCCAAATACAACCATTTTCACAGGAACATGTGCGTTGGGAAGAGCACGTTGGAATTTGTGTGCCTTTTCGGCTGCTTTTGTGGTGGATTCCAAATTTTCTCTGTTCAGCACTTGTTAATATGAACACCTGCTGCACTTTAACTATAAGGCCTCATACACATGGGCATTATTAACACCACGTTTTTGAGCTGTTTTTACAGCTTAAGAATGCCACACCATGTTATTCAATGGTCTCATACACGCGTTGATGTTTTTGAGCTTTAAGTGGCGTTGGCGTTCTTAAGCTGTAGAACTAACACAGGATCTGCGCGTTCCGAAGCTGCAGTGTTAGAGCGTTTTTGACGCTGAGCTGGCAAAACGCTCAATGATGCTCAACAGTGCGCAATAGCACTGTAGCAACGTTAATCAACATTTTTAGTGCTGGCGTTTTATGTTTTAAAATGTCAAAAAATAGCGGAGGGATGTCTTTTTAAACAAAACACGACTTAGCGCTGACGCTCAATAACACGCATTAATGCCAATGCAAAACACTGATGAAATCGCTTTTTTAACGCCGTTTTTTTTCTTGCCGTCGGTACCGACGTTAAAGCTCAATTTTTCATAACACCCGTGTATATGAGGCCTAACCATTACCAATGTTTTTAATCTATGAGATAAGTTCATTAAACTATTATACAGTCTTATTATCTAACATATTTTAAGTAATATTTTTCTATTTATAGTGGATTATCTCCAGTTCTTAATCTGAAAGTGTATCATGAGCTCAGTATGGTTGAAGGTCTGTGAAATAGAGATTATAGGTTATTTAATCCCTGTTTGTACCTATCTACCTAATCAGAAAATATCTAATCATTATAAATGTTATAGGTTGTTCTGGGTTATTGTAGTTGACACTCTGTCCTGTGCTTCACTATAAAAGCAAAACTTATGAACAAAAAATAATTTAAAGCAATTTAGACATAACAATAGCATTTTAATGTCCAGTTCTATATACCAAAATATATATAGTCATTTATGTATCAGATATAATAAAGTTCATAAATACAAAGGTTGTTTTCCTTGCTATTGTGATTTGTGCTCATTTTCTGTTCTTGTAGTACTGTAAGCAATCTTTCTTTTTCATCTATAAATAGATCTCATACCTGACTGGTTCAGGTCAAATAACAAACATGGTCGCACACAAGTGCTTTTTGGAAAATAACAAAAGGTTCAGCTTTTACAACCACAGCATTCCAGGTGTTAAGATAGACAGAAACAGTTGACATAAAGGAGACCCCTGAATCAGAAATTTCAGAGTTTTTGGTTGACCTAGTTTTTGATGACAGTGTGCTACATGTGTTTATTAAGCTGTTTATTTTCTGTAACAGTAGAAAGTGGACTTAAAAAAGATATCAAGCTAAAAAATACATTGTAAACAAGATCCTAAACAGAAATAAGACACTGTCTGGAATTTATAGGACAAATGTGAAATATATAAGCCAATTATCCATTGTAAATCAAACTGTGGCTTTTTATTAAAGGCCCTGCATCATTTTTCGTGACCATTCGAAACATTCATAAATCATACAAACTAAAAAGGACACATAACTGCAATGGACACATAGGTGCAGCATACTTTTTTACCCCTAGAGAAGAGAATGTTCAAGACCTGCATATGGCGCTAACTAAAGTCTTAAATTGTAGAGTAAAGTCTTAAATTGTAGAGTAAGATTTTATACAGCCTCTGTGGTTCTCTATGATTAAACACATTATTTCTTTTTATGTTCTGTCATAATTGTTATTATTTACTTGTAGATAAATTTACCTGCTCTCTAAACCTCCTGGAGAAGCAGACCTTTCCGAAACATGTTGAGAAGATCTGGATACATGTTATGTGATAGGTCATAAGTATCAGCCTTTTGCCATCACTGTGCTATTGTCTAGCCAAAAGAGAGCATCTGTAGTGCTTTATTGTGTCACAACTCTCGATTTATATGGGTTTTAATGAAATTGTTGTAATAAAAATATATTTTTTTATAATTCATGTGTTGAAGTCATTATACAGTACAATTAAATTTCATGATAGCCTCCCCCAAAAATTCTTTATAATGACCTTTTGGCACATATTTTGTAAAGTCTTAAATTGATACTTAAAAGTTTTGGACAAAGGTGGTTTCCCTATTTTTTTTATTTTTTTTTCTCCCTTAGGGATTTTTGAAATTCAGAATTGGTTTCTTTGTAGAGTTATCAACCTCCTGGGTTCCACAAAAATATATATTAACTCTAGCTCCATCTGTCTCAACCTCCATTTTTTTCTTTTTTTTTTTTTTTACCATAGTCTGTTGCTATGCCAGTTGTGCTTCCATGTAAAAGCATATATTTGCTCTCCTAAATCCACCAATGTAGCCACAACATCATTATGAGAGTAATGCAATGATGATGGAGATTGGGACCATTATTCCCTCATTTCATGGTGAGGCTTTATGAATCCCAGCCAATTCCGCAAAAAGCCTCCGCAAGCACAGCAATGCATGAAAGCCTCAGATTACACTCTGTGGCAAAATGGGAGACCCAGTTTGATACTATCTTTCCTCGGAGACCCAAAACAACTGCTTAAAATAGAGCATGATCACTGCTTCTTGATAGTATAGAAGACACTAACATTCACCAAGTTTTCGCACATAGATAAGTACCTTTTTTTTTGTTTGTCATTTGACTGTAATATAGAAATATTTTTGGACTCCACCCCAATTTCCAGGAGGATATTAACATTATAGTATATTAAATGAGATCTGGAATTTGGATTATTTAATATTCACATACATTCAATGTATTATTTAATGCGTGCTGGAAAAATACCATATTGCTATTGTTGGTTTTGTGTTTGAAGAACCGTATTTGTGTTCCAGTCTCCTCTTGATTACGAGTGGCTATTTATGTCAAAAGAGTAGGCACCTCCCGCTAGACCAATAAGCAAGCACTTAAAATATTTTTACATGGATGCTGTGCCCTTTTTAATAGAAATAAAGAGATAATAAAAAACAGTGATTGTAGCAACCAGGTAATGTTTATTGTTCACAATAAAACAAGTGCGTCACCCTGGATTTTACATTCAGGCAAAACTGTTGGAGTTTCTGAATGTAGACTATGCAGAAATACTATTCTTCATATTGATTCCCAAATCCTATATTTTTCACTGATAGGAACTACCAAGAAAAAGGACCTAATGTGGATTACAAGATGGGCCAAGTGACATCACTACATTGTGCAAATGATGCCATTATATACTGTTTATGGACTGGATTAAGTCTTAAGTCTAAGGTAAGGCCACATGCCAACTGGTTTTGAATTAACACGAAAGCCCATTTAGGATTTTATTTTCAAAAATGTGTCAATAAAAACCTTTAGATTTGTATTAGTCCTTCTGCACCATTTTCCATTTATATGTTCATATAAAGTATATGATCATAAAACAGTTAAATGTATTGATGATTGAATTTTTAAAAAACATACTATAATATCTATTTAAAAATAAGATTAATTATTTACTGTAGAAATTATTTAAAAAAATAAACTTTAAAACCACTTACATAATTTAACAGCTTTATATAGAGTAAATCTCTCGTGCAGGTTCTTGCTCAATTTATCTTTTTCTTCTCATCTTGACAAGTTTTAGCTCAGTAGATTTTGCTTGATTAGTTCTTTAAATCCACTAAAACTAGGTTGCTGCATTTTTGCCTATTAGTACAACGTAAGACCCATCACATCAGTGTATTACCCAATGTCTGGGGAACAATTAATACATGATTCTCCAACAAAACTGTTTTTAAGTGGACATAGCATATTTAACTGTATAGTTTGTGGCACACAAAATGGAAATGCAATAAAACCTACTGGGAATATGCATTTAACCTAGCACTGAGCAGATTCTTAATAACTCACTTGAGGGATAATCGCTAGTGAATTATCATTTATTTAACTCATGGGGATACTCAGTGTGTTCTCTCTAAATGTGGCTAATGAAATTCTTTCAATCTCTAACAATGTGAAAAGTAGGCTATAACAAGCTACAGGGCAGTTTTACACCAATGATAATGTACATTTAATATGTATACACTTATTGATCTGAAAAGAAGAGTTCTTACAGCTGTTTAGTGAGTGAAATAATATTATGTGCTCTTAAGATAAAGACAATTCAAAAACGAAACATTTAGCATAATATAAACTCTACAATTTAGTATAGATTTGTAGTATATCAAACAATGCCATATCAGTTAAAAGTCTTAAATATTCAGTATATCCAGCCAAGAGGTTTTTTTACTTTTGGCTACAGTGGGAAAGAGCTAGAACCCCTGTCAATGTTACTTCTTTTTTCCGGTAGAGTAGGGAAAGAATAGAATCTGATTTGAGCCAGAGTAATACCTCCTACTTATTGAACGTTTTTTTGGACAGAGCAGGGCAAAGTAAAAGACATGGAAAGGGAACACCACCACATTTACAACTATGAGCAGTTCCACCAGGAGCAAAACCAAGGGACCTAGTGGTGATCTTTCCCTAATATGTTCTAGCCCCAGGTGAGTTTATGATATTACATAAGGGCTTGGGTTTTTCACCCATCTACTTAGTTGACAGACTTGAAATTGATATTGAACTTGAAAGAGTCTTTAGGATGCTAACATTAAGAGAATATGTTCACTTTCCTAATGTATTTTCTCTTTTCAGACTCTTCCTATTAGGTTTCAGTATGAAAATATTTATGAAAAAGAGCACCTGCCCCCCCCCCATCAATTTAGACATTGTAGGAGCTTTTGTCAAGCTTATACAGTGGGATGTCAGCTGCTTGCATTGGCATAGACAATACAAGAGGCATGGAACTGGGAATATTCCCCATGAGGCAAGAATGGCCTTAAACTCTTTGCAAGCAAACAACTCGGCTATTGTGAAATCAACAAATGTGGGGCTATTGTGATTCTTAATAAAATAGATTACCAGGCTGAGGTGATGCACTAAATATCACGTAGTAATGTGTACTATAAACTGACTGGTGATCCAATACAGAGTTTGGAAAAGCAGACTGATATATTAATATAACATGCACACTCTATGGGAATAATTGACTCAGAATTTCTAACCATTATCCGTGTTCTCCATATCCAATTATCCATTAACACCCTTATACTAAGATTCATAAGGGACTCCAGGCTTCTCTAGGGCATCCCATATTGCCTAGGACTGAGTCCATCTTCCAACCCTTGGCTACCTTTCTGGACCAACAGTTATGGCCCACGGTGGCAGGTATGCAGTCATTTCTCCTTGACATTACCAGTTTTGTAAACCACTTGTCCCATTTAGATGATTTGCCAACCAACTGCACAGACATGAATAGTTTGTACGCCTCTATGCTATATGATGGGTTGAAGGTGTTAAGAGGGGTTTTGACTGATCTACACCTCCCCATAGGCTTGGATGGTTTTGCCATGTAGCTGCTGGAAAATACATAGTTCTTACATACTATTTTTCTATTGAAAATCAGTTGTTCAGCAAATGCAAGGTACAGCCATGGGTTTTAATGTGGCAACAGAATACACCAATTTTTATAAGACACAATTTGACAAAAATGGTCTTATGGTCTATGGTAACCAACTCTTTCCGCAGTATGTGCACATTTGGCTTCCCTATATTGATGATATATTTTTTCACATTGCGGGAATCGGAATCTCAGCTATTTCAGTGTAAGAATTACCGTGACAACTGTGCTGCCACAGTGTCAGGGCTGGGCTCAGCCCTCCCTTTTCAGAGCTCAGGCTGCTCAGCTGTCGGTTACTTGCCAGTGCTCATCATTAGATAGTGACTCACCTGATGATCATATCCTGTTCCTTAGTCAGCCTTGCTGGCTATTTAAACTGCCTGGATCAGATCTATTGTGCCTTTGCATTGGTCAACATATCCAGATACTCTCTGCTGTGTTTTCCCGTTAGAGACTTTTTTCTGGCTGACTTCCCTTCTGGTGCCTGATTCCGTTTGCTGCTTCTGACTACGCTGATATCTGGATTCCTGTTTTACTAGCATGTTCCGACTACCCGCTCTGGTTACCAAACCCTGGCTATGTTTTGACCACGTTTATTCTGTTTGTACTATTTTACCATTTTATTAAAAAGTGTGATTTTTACTGCACTTCTGTCTCAGTCTGATTCATGATTTCTGACACACAATCACCTTCACTCTGGAGTATAGTACCAGCTCAATGTACTTCCCTGATGTCCTGGTGACACAATCTGAAAGTAAAATTATTACAGCCATTCAAATCCAACTAATGGAAATACATACTTTCACTACAGTAGCTTCCATCCCCAAAAATGAAAGTGTGATTTTTACTGCACTTCTGTCTCAGTCTGATTCATAGTTCCTGACACTAGGTGAAGGCCATGAATTCAGAAGATGCAGGCAGTCCACTTGCTGGTAATATTTTTTCCAGATTGGATGAGCAGGAGCACCGATTGGATCAGTTTTGCATAGCGTTACAGATGCTCCTGATTCGCACTGCTCATACTGTGGCTGTTCTGGTACAACCTATGTTGCAGGCCTTCCCTACTGCTGCTCCAGTCTCTGTGCAGGCACCCGCTTTGAATATTACCTCTATGAGAGGTATTTCTGGTTCCGCTCTGACTCCCCAGCGATTTGGGGGCAATCCAGTGCAATGCAGAGGGTTTCTCAACCAGGTTGGGCTATGCTTTGAAATGCTGCCCCAGGTGTTTCCCACAGACAGAAGCAAAGTAGGCTTCATTCTTTCTTTGCTTTCTGAGAGAGCTTTGGTCTGGGCAAACCCTCTATGGTAGATGCAAAAACCCATCGTCCTGAGTTACCCAGAGTTTGTGGCTTCCTTTAAAAGGGTATTTGACGTTCCCACACACTCCAATTCTGCTGCCAAGAGCCTCATGACCATCAAACCGAGTACGAGAACTATTGCCGATTACACCATTGAATTCCGTACTCTGGCAGCAGCGGTTTCTTGGAACAATGAGACCCTCGTGGCTTCTTTTTCTCATGGTTTCTCGGATAACATCAAAGATGAGATAGCAGCCTGAGACATACCCACTGAGCTGGAGAAGTTGATCATGTTTGCCATTTTCATTGACTCCAGACTCTGAGAGAGACCTTCCTTTAAGATCCTGTAGGGAACAGACCTTAGGTGGCGTTATTTCGTCCCCAGTTATCCTGAAGGATAAGCTCTTGGTTTCAGTTACCCTTTCTTGATCTGAGTCGTCCATCGAGATACAGGCTCTAATCGACTCTGGGGCTGCAGGCCTGTTCATAGATGGGGCCTTTGTGTCTAAGCACTCAATTTCGCTGCAGCTTTGTGTCACTCCACTTGCCATTGAGACTATTAATGGGTGACCTCTACAGAAGTTTATTCATAACTTCTCATCTCTGGTCAAACCCCTGACTGATATGACCAGAAAGGATGGCAACCCACAGAATTGGTCTCCGGATACCATTAAAGCCCTTGAGTCTCTCAAGGCTGCCTTTGTTTCAGCTCCTGTGTTGGCACATCCTGATTCCATATTACCCTTCATCCTTGAAGTTTAATGCATCCGAGACTGGAGTTGGTGCCCTTCTGTCTCAACATCCTACCTCTGAGAGCGCTATGCATTCTTGTGGTTACTTTTCCAACAAATTGTCTCCTGTGGAATGCAATTACGAGGTTGGGGAGAGAGAATTGTTAGTGATCATTTTTGCTGTTAAAGAATGGAGGTATCTTCTCGAGGGTATCACTTTGCCGGTTCTCATTTTGACTGACCATAAGAATCTCACATTCTTGTCTGAGGCTAAACGCCTCTCTCCCAGAAGGGCACAATGGGCTCTTTTTAACAAGCTTCAATTACATAGTCTCATTCTTACCTGGCACTAAGAATGTAAGGGCTGATGCATTGTCACAAAAGTTTTCCTCCACTTCCAAGATCGAGTCAGTTCCTGTTCCTGTGATACCTCCCGATCGTATTCTGGCTACGGTTCGTACCAGTCTCACCTCACCTTTGGGTGACAAAATTATAGCCACTCAGATCCATTCTCCTCCCGAGTAACCTTGTGACCGCTACTTTGTCCCTGAAAATCTCTGCACTGCTGTGCTCCAGACTTACCATTCTCCCAAGGCTGCTGGCCACCCAGGGAAGAATCAACTAATTTGGGCTATTTCCCAACAATTCTGGTGGCCTAGTCTCTGTGCTGATGTAACCACTTTCATAGCTGCTTGTTCCGTGTGTGGTCAGAGTAATACACCATGACACCTTCCAGTGGGCCTCCTACAACCCATACCCAATGGAGAGAGGCCTTGGACCCACCTGTCTATGGGTTTTATTGTGGAGTTACTCAACTCCCAGGGTAACACAGTTATGCTTATGAGGGTTGACCGATTCTCGAAAATATCACATTGTATTCCACTTAAGAAGTTGCCCACGTCCAAAGAACTGGCATCCATTTTTGCTCGGGAGATCTTTTGTTTACATGGGCTACCCAAGGTTATCGTCTTGGACAGGGGTATCCAGTTTGTGTCCAGGTTTTGGCGAGCCTTTTGTGCACAGTTGGGAATTCAGCTTTCCTTCTCTTCTGCGTATCACCTGCAGTTCAATGGGGCAGCGGAATGAGCCAACCAGTCTTTGGAACAGTTTCTATGTTGTTATATTTCTGACCCCCATAACAACTGGTCAGACCTCTTACCTTGGACGGAGTTTGCTCACAATAGTGCCGTTAATACCGCTTTCAGATTGTCTCTGTTTATGGCAAATTAGGGTTTCCAACCATCCATGTTGTCTGACTCATTTGTTCCTGAAAGAATTCCTGCATTAGAGGAGCATCTCCGTGGTCTTCGTTCCACTTGGGTACAGGTCCAAGAGTCCTTGCGATGTGCCAATGATAGGTACAGACTCCATGCTGACCACAGACGCCTACCTGCGCCTTCCTACCAAGTTGGGGAAAGGGTCTGGTTGTCATCTCGCAATCTCTGACTCCATATTCCCTCACTGAAGCTGGCACCATGGTTTATTGGGCCTTCCTGTATTCTCCGTAAGATCAACCCAGTGGCTTACGCTTTGGACCTTCTTTCTAATATTGTATTTCAAATGTATTCCATGTCTCCTTAATAATACCTTTGGTATGCAACTGCTTCACCACCTCGGTACCATGTCCTCACCCAGTTCAGGTTGAGAACCAAGAGGTGTATGAAATACAATCTATCATTGACTCCCGTAGGTTCAGTGGGCACATACAGTACCTGGTTCAATGGAAAGGGTACGGTCCAGGGGAGCGCCCTTGGGTCTCCTCCTTGGGCGTACATGCCCTTGTCATCCTCTGTGCTTTCCATAGATGTTTTCCCCTCAAACCTGGTGGCCCTCTGAGGGGGAGAGGTCATTGAGGAAGGGGTACTGTCAGGGTTGGGCTCAGCCCTCCCTTCTCAGAGCTCAGGCTGCTCAGCTGTCAGTAAATTGCCAGTGCTCATTATTCCACAGTGACTCACCTGATGATCATATCCTGCTCATCAGTCAGCCTTGCTGGCTATTTAAACTGCCTGGATCAGATCTCCTGTGCCTTGGTCAACATATCCGAAAACTCTCTGCTGTGTTTTCCTGTTAGAGACTTTTTTTCTGGCTGACTTCCCTTCTGGTTCCTGATTCCACTTGCTGCTTCTGACTACGCTGATCTCTGGATTCCTGTTTTACTAGATAGCTTGCTCCGACTACCCGCTCTGGTTACCAAACCCTGGTTATGTTTTGACCATGCTTATTCTGTTTGTAATATTTTACCATTTTATTAAAAAGTGTGATTTTTACTGCACTTCTGTCTCTGTCTGATTCATGGTTCCTGACACACAGCCACTTTCACTTTGGAGTATAGTACCAGCTCAATGTACTTCATTGATGTCCTGGTGACACATTCTGAAGGTAAAATTATTACAGACATTCAAATCCAAATAATGGAAATACATACTTTCACTACAGTAGCTTCCATCCCCAAAATGGGGAAAATAAGGGCTATAGCCAATTTTTTAGGATATGACACATTTCTTCAGATGGGATTTTCTAAAATAAGCTAGGCACATGCTGGATAATTTTGTCAGGCAGGGTTATCTATGAGAGAAATTAGAGCAATCTCTGAATACAATCTAGGTAGCGCATTCTTATTCAAACTTAAAGTGGATGTAAACCCTTACATATACCCAGTGAAGTGAAACGCACACACCCCCTCTCCACATAGGAAGAAAAAGCAAGAAACAATGGAGAGCTGAGCTATGAATAGACCGCGTTCTCTGCTAAACTATTTATAGCACCCACCCTGACACAAAATTCAGCCTGGTTTTATCACAGTTGACAGAGAACTTGTCAGAAGTTATCACGCTGATAACAGAAGAACAGAGCAGGAGAAAGCCATGGAACTTAGGGCTTTGAAGAGAGATAAGAAAACACCTCCAAAATATGTGCCCAGCTCAGATTTCATGAATGGGGTTTACATCCACGTTTTAATGCAAAGGCTTTATCCAAACATATTACTGTTGTATTTACCTACTCAATGCAGACCCCCCCCCCCCCGATCCAGTAAATCATCAAGAAACACAGGAGCATTCAGGCTAGTGACTCTAAACTTAGGGATTTCCTCAGGGAATCACCCATAATTGAAAAAAAGGAGTATGGACCATAGCAAATGTTTCCCTGGGGAACTGCACCCAGTGAAACTTTGTTATGCATGGTAATGCATGTATATATCCTTACAGATGTAAAAGCTGGTCTTTGTCAATTACTCCTGTCTGGACTGGGGTATGCAGGGGAAAAGGAGGTAAGTGAGGGTTTTGCAAAGGTGAGCATAGACGTGAAATTAGAATAGCTGGCTTCTTGTAATCTGTTGCAAAGCACTTTTGGAAGGCAGGCCACCATTGCTCCCATTTAGGCTTTGCTCCTATTATCAGTGGTGATTTGGTTCAACCCATTGTACTAACAGAACTATTCTGGATCTAAAAAATGAATACCCTTTCCCTGAAGGGTAAGAATGGAGATGAAGATCTGATGACTTTCATGTAGTCTTTGTGCTCTATGCTATGTATTTTTTCTCCTTTGTATACACTTTTTCTTTATGTATTGTGGACACCTTGTAAATCTTTTTTACACTTTTATTTGTTCTTTTTAGGTAGCTCATGTCTTATTATGGTCCTCTTCCCCAGATTATATACTTCCAGCTCTAGATTATCTTCCCTGTTCTGGGCTGTTCCATGGTATTAATCTATATGTATTGTTGTGCTGATATTCTGGATCTCCCCATCATACCACTTTGTGATTCATCGTGGTTCTGCAGTTTACAGTCTGCCTCTGTCTAGCTGAGTTAGCTAGAGGGTGAGATCTGATGTATTTATGTTTATTACAGGAAGTAATGATAAATCTCTCTACCAGAACTCTTAATAGCAATAAAACTGGACAGAGTTTTTACCCCAATCCCACTCTATCCAAAACTTAAAAAAAGGCTTAGGCCGGACGTGCACTTTAAATATTCAGTTAACCCAAAAATGGCTTGGTATATGTCTTAGATATTCTATCTGTAAGGTCTCCCTGTTATAATTTCCCATTCTGATCATAGCCTTATGGGAGTTTTAGGTATTCCTGTTCACATTAGCATGTTCCTGTTCCTTTTGTTGCATTCTCTGTAGTATCCAGTTAGAGTGGGATCCTCTGATAATGGGCACAGAACAAGTGCAGACCCAGGAATAGTGTTGAGCGAACCCGGACTGTAACGTTCGGGTCCGTACCGAACTTTAGGGTGTCCGTGGCACGGACCCGGACCCGGACATTTCAAAAATCGTTCGGGTTCGGTCCGGGGTTCTGCTATTTTACTCCACGTGTTGAGAAGCTGCAGGGCAGCCAATCAACAAGCGTTTCACTGGTTTGCCCTTAGAAGCCATCACAGCCATGCCTACTAATGGCATGGCTGTGATTGGCCGGTGCATCATGTGACCCAGCCTCTTTATAAGCTGGAGTCACAGTGCTGCAGTCACATGCTCCTTGGGTTAGTATAGGGAAAGGTAGCTGACGGCGTGAGGGACAGATTTTAGCCATTTTAAGACCTGATCCTGCATCCTGAGATAGATTACTTTACTACTGCTGTCTGTGCTGTTGCTCTGAGGACAGATAGCAGAAA
>BLSH010426083.1:51795-66298 GCA_018402905.1 Glandirana rugosa
TAAAAGAAGACAAAGACTTCCGACACTACCACTGTATAGACGTACATTCAAGGACCCATCTCAACTCGCTTGTGGACCTTCAAGCCCAAGACGACCAGGCAGGCTTGAAGCCCTGTTTCAGGCCCAGGCCCAGGCCTGCCTTGGGCTTGCTAGCGTGCCTGTTGCTTGGGGTAACTTTAGTTACCCCTGGGCTTGAAAATCCGTGTTTTTACCGACATCCTTTCAGGACCTTTCGGGGTCTCCCGACGTTTTCCTTCATTTTACCCCCATTCCCATCCCGTTCACGGGATGTTTTTTTACCCCTGCCGTGCGATCGTTCGGGTTCCGTCCGGACCCGGACCCGGACTTTGTCCCGAAGTTCGGACGGACCAGCAGAACCCGAACTTCCAGGTGTTCGCTCAACTCTACCCAGGAACTTACATGCAGATATGTCACCATCACAGCCTTCAGAAACAGAAGAAAATGTCAGATGGCTCTAGCAAAAATGAATATTTTTTTTGTTTGAACTGTCCCTCCTTCCTTTTAAAAATTGAAATTTATATGATCTAAAGCCCCAAGTCAGTACAATTACAATACAGTTCAATACAGAAGGAATAGGAGGGCCCTGTAAAACTATTGTAGGGGGTTAGCTCAATGGGGATCACCTTCCCTGGGCAAAAGGTAGTCCAAACAGCAGGATTTATTAAAATCTGACTTGCCAGGTTTATTTAAAAGGTTGCAGGTAAATAAAATGAACAGAAAATAAATCCTTGCCATCCAGTCACTAACTAAAAATTTCTAGTTTCCTAACTCAGAGGTGAAGGGCTTCTCCAATTTACCCACAAAACAAAGATAATGCAAACCTTTTGTTTCAGTCACAAAGCAAAGTTCAATTTATCAGCTCTCTAAGGCTTGATGGCTCCTGAGTCCAAGGCCAGAGCAATCATCTGATCCAGACCTGCTTCCTTTATACCATCTGTTGATGGACACAAGTGGACCCCGAAATCTGGTCCAGAACCCACCTTGCCAAGGTGGCTGGTAAAACCTGGAAAAAAACTCCAAGGTCCTCCAAGATCCTTGAAGCCAGCCATAGATATTTCTACTCTTAGTTAGTCTTTGTCAAATGGGCAGGATAATGTAATGATCATTTAATACTTCTAATGATCATAATTTTTCACCTATCCAAGCCCAAGACCTTCCAGATTCTTACCAGCATGTACCCCCAAAAATGCATTGGCTTGTTCATTTGATATTTTATAATGAAATAGGTTCTTTCATATAGTACCTTTGACAGGTACAGTGTGTATAGAAATTAATCACCCCCTTTAAAATAATCACATTTTGTTGCTTTGCAGCCTGAAATGAAGACAGACACAGTTTTTGTTTTATCCAGCTGTATTTACTAGTGCAACTCATAACATCCAAGTGAACGACAGAACACTAACATGTCAAGAAGAATTTAAAAAAAAAATCAAAAACAAAATCACAGAGTTGGAAAAAGGCTCACCCCCATTATGTCAGTATTTTGTTGGACCACATTTTACTTTATTTACAGCCTTTAGTCTGTTAGGATATGTCTCTACTAACTATATTTGTCCAATATTCTTTGCAGAACTGCCCAAGTTCAGTTAAAGTTCATGGTCACCATTTGTGGACTGCAGTCTTTAAGTCATTCCACAGATTTTCAATGTGGTCTAAGTCTGGGCTCTGACTAAACCATGCAGGGATAATCACCTTGTTCTCCTTCAACCACAGTGTGGCCATTTTGCTTTGGGTCATTGTCATTTTGGAAGGTAAACTTTGCCCCTTCCATTTTTCTTCTATCCTAACAAGTGCTCCAGTCCTTGCTGCAGAGAAACACCCCCCATAATATGATATTACCACCTCCATGCTTTACTATAGAAATGAATGACACAGGTTCTGAGGCTAATTTAATGCAGATAAGGCACCAAGGGAGTTTCATTTCCACCTCAATCAGCCACAGAACCTTTGTAATTAATGTGTGTCCTGGATTAAAGGAATGTTGTGGCAACCCTAGTTGAAGCCAACTAATTCAATTTTAGTCTCATCTGACCATAACACCTTTTTCCATGTGGCCTCAGAATCTTCAATATCCCCATCCCTATAGTGATCTGCATGGATTTAAGCTTTATTCCTGGTAAGTAAAGGGTAGTAGATGCAAACCCGCACAGGTCCCCTTGCAGATGGGACCACTATGACCCCTGTTCCTATGTCCGTGTTTTTATAATTAGTTCTTGAGCTTTTTCATCTTAAATGTGTAAATATGCTTATATGTTCACTTTAAGCAAACCACAATGCTCCTATCATATAGCCTC
Organism: Glandirana rugosa; assembly: GCA_018402905.1. Classification (NCBI taxonomy): domain Eukaryota; kingdom Metazoa; phylum Chordata; class Amphibia; order Anura; family Ranidae; genus Glandirana; species Glandirana rugosa. The sequence goes on from BLSH010426083.1 coordinate 54,111, forward strand.
CAATGAGCAAACCAATGTGAATCTGATTTGTATTGTTTACAGTTTTTATCCTTGCAGTTTCAGTTTTAAGAGTATTTTACACAATACAAACATGCTTTTCATTTAGAAAGCTTTAACTGTACATTATTAAATGTGTAAAAATGTTTTTAGTTTTTTAACAATAAACGTTCCATTCTTACATTAGCAGTAAGTTTAGGAAACGTCGATTTAAATGCATATTCTTATCCTGGATTTTTATACCCCATGCAATGCACAAATGTATGAAACATGCAAAGAAAAGGCTGGAGGAATTGAATAGTTGAAAAATTATAGTGGATAGAGACAAAAGAATGAGACAGAACAAAGGTTTTTAAAGATTCTAAATCACACACAAAACATTTGTTCTGCTCCAGCTCTTTGTGAACTAATTGGCTCTCCTGGAGGGACAGGTAATTGTACTAGCCTACATAAGCTGTCCTGAAGCTCCCTTGGAAAGCTCCAGTAAGCTCCCAGTGTTAGCAGCCATCAAGGATTTCACAGGTCAGTCACTGGATCGATACAGCTAAAAGCAGCAGGGACTGGAAAGTCGACAGCAGGTTTAGGAAAAAAAAAAAACACTGCAAGTGTAGGTTTGCTACCCTTCACACAGCCATTCAAGACAGCTTAATTAACCCTTGGAAAATACAATTTATCCAAAGGCTCGCAGGGTCTGTTTTAAGCCTTCTTGGTGAACTGATAGCAGAGATAGCTGGCAGTTCCAAATTCCCATCTTACCATTATTGCTCTTGCAAAGAATAAAGCAGAGGCATTATTAAAGTTGGATGTGTGTGTCTTGTTCAGAAGTACAGAGTGCATGTGACAGAAGGCACCTGAGCACAGTGTCAGCATTCACATGTGATTTCAGCAGAAGCTTAGCCCAGCAAGAACACTGATCTCTTACACACAGCACTTCATGTCTGAGGGCAATAGAAGTAAGTTGGCCTAAATTTCAGTGTATGTGTACAGCAATAAGGGTCCCATGCTGCTTTCTTCATAGAAATGTTTAATAGTAATGGCTAACAACAATTTTATTTATTTAATTTTATTTATTTTAAACAAGTATATATATATATATATATATATATATATATATATATATATATATATATATATACAAACACACACAGTCATATAATAATATAAAATAAAAGAAGTAGTAAAATATGTACACAATACAGATACATTTCCTTCAGTTTTCACTATTGAATTTAGCGTTTTACCATATGCGCACACCAAGTGACTCACTAATTAGGTTCCTCAAATTATTATAAAACATTCTTATAATAAAAACACCAGACTGCGTGAGATTTGGTTCAACAGGCCACAGAAGCTATTTACTAAAGAACAAATAATTAACCCTTTCGTGACCAGAGGTCATTGATGCCTAGATGCTCAGGCCAAAGTTAGCAGTGCCAGTTAATTTATCAATAACTCTGAGAGTAATTTGCATACCTAAATCATTTTTTTTAAATACTTTTAAGGACACATAAGGTTTTTTTTCCCCATACATTGTATTAATTTAAAAAATACGGGTTTTTCTTAATTACAAGCTGACAAATGCATAAAAATGTAAAAAAAATAAATTGCAGTTTGTTTCTGATTTTTTAATTTAATGCATAATTATTTTTAATAATCAACTGTAACTGCAACCTGAACTATTAAAGCGGTAGTAAACCCATCCATTTAACAGTTTAAAAACCAGTTACATTTCCGGCACGTGCCAAAAATGTAACACTCCCATTGGTTGTGCTCTAAACCAAACCATCCAATGGCTGGTGTCATAGCTGATCACATGTGCAGCACCATGGCAGTTTAGATTAAACAGAGGCCAAGATGGCAGCTTCCTTGGCTGAAAATGATAGGAGGGTTTACTACCACTTTAAGGTCCTTTCACATGGGCTTTCCGATCAGGTCCGCTTGTCCGTTTTTCAGGTGGACCTGATCCGATGTTGCAGTGGTCTCTATGGAGTGGCGGATGTCCGCTGACACCCGCTACTATTCGATTCAATCCTGCCTGCAAAATGCAGATGGATCATGGTCCTATTTTCCATCCATCTGGTGGATCGGATAGAATTGGATGAAAACATACAGGTGGCCATTTCCACCTGATTTTCTCATACAGAAGAGCAGGATGATGTCCGTCTCTGCACATCATCAGAATGTTACTGAATGCAGACAGAAAGGGATTAAATAAGGATTTTCCATACAATAACATCCTAAACTAGCAATTTATTGGAATACCTTACTAAATTACTGTAATGTAAACAAAGAAGAGGTATTTGCTCCCAGTGTGCATTAAACTCAAAACCTTGTCTTCAGCCCCACCTCTTCAGCTCTGAAACCTTTGATTAAAACACTTGAAGTTCAAAGCCCAAGGAGATCATAATAATCACCAACACAAGAGGACTCCATACCATCAGATGTGCCCACTTTACCAGAACCACTTTGATGCTAAAAAAAATGCTAAAGATCACCTGGCAGTTATGACAAATATCCTGCACAAAACGACCAAAACAAAAGACAGATAAACAAAAGCAACTTTCCTCAGAAATGGCTGCCCAAGGTCAAATTCATAAAAAACACCTATGTTTCTCCTCCCAAACTTTCTGGCCATCTTCCTTCTGTAAGGTAGGCTTTTCCCACGTTCTCACCATACACTTTAAGGATGGGTTCACATATGAGCCGCATGCGGCTCACAGCAGGGGTCCGGTGCCTCCTGGTTCACCGTTTCAAGTCCAATTTCAGCCCGAATTTTCGGCTCAATTCAGACCAGACACTGACCAAAAAACGCAGGGCATTTTTGTGCAAATCGCACCGGACCCGCTGTGGAGATATGTGAACCGGTTCCATAGAGAGCTGGTCAAAATCTCCTGCTATTGCGAATTGGATGCAGGGAACCTGTGCGAACCCAGCCTTAACCCTTTCCTAGCCCCCTAATACCGCATCACAGTCTGTCAAGCCCTGTTTTCTCTGTTACCAACTCTATTTTATGATATGCAACGGGGTGAGTGTTTGCTTAGCAATCCTTAAATATGGTGGCTTACATTTGTTTTTTGTTTGGAGAGAGTAGTGTTGGATACACTAACACATTTAGACTGATTTGACTAACAAACTAATGCCATACTCCAGATAACACTTTGTAAGCAGTTACAGCAACAGTTTTTTTTTTCCTTTTGGGATAAAGGATTTCCATAAACAAATAAAAGTTGAGTATTGTAAGCACCCTTGTTAGTGTTAAATGATTTTTCTCAACACTCTAAGGACTCCTTCATACTTACGTTAAATTTTAAAGCAGTCTAAAAGCGCATTAATGCACCTATAGCATTAATGAGCATTTAGGATGTGTTGTACAGGCATTCATGTTGCATCAAGAAAAACTTCTCAAACGCCCTGTGTGTTGTTGTTTTTTACAAGGCTTGAATGGGAAATATTCACTTTTGATGCTTTCCAACTGCCCAATAAACGCCATAGGTGCGTTTACAGTGCATTTAAGGTGTAGTTGTGGTGCAGTTATGGTGCAGACAGCATTATTTTTGCCTCGCAATAAGGCAAAGCAATGCTAATGCTGCAGTGTGACCACTTCCATCCACCCCCTATTGTAACAATTTTGAGTGGCATTGATAGGTGTTAAAAACATGACCCAACTGCCTATTTTCAACTCCTGAGTGAAAGAGCCCTAATATCAGTTTTGCTGGATAGCTTGATCTGTTAAAGTAAGCTTAAAAATAACAGATATACTGGCTGGATCACCAGGTGAAAATTAAGGAAAAAAAGCCTGAAAAAGAAAACTAATGCAATCACCACATTTAAGAATTGGTAAGCTGCAATATAATACATTTTTGGTTTGGAGTTTTAATACCCCTTTACAGATGAACTCCGGGATTAGCAAATATTGTCTAAACATAAGCAGCATGTGTATTCTTCCTTGAATCCTGGTGTGCTTTTGTAAACTACTTCCATATCTGTGCAATAATCCAGTGTGACAATGTGCATCTGTGCAGGAGCTTTCTGTAAAAAAGACCAGTCACTGCTGCTCTCTCCTTGTGTAGGATGACTGGTCTTGTATTTGCCACCCCTGCAGTTTTCTGCAGACAGCCTGCAGTAGATGGACCTGCTCGACCCCTCTCACAGTTTTGTTCAATGCATGGCTATATACAGCAAAGCAATTATGTCATCACTTTGTACTATATGATATCAGGGTTTGTAAAGGCATTTTGTGAAAAAAATCCCAGTAAAGGGCTGGCAGGGGGCAGGCCACCTCATAAATAGGCATGAGTCATACAAAGGTGTGTAATAGGGTTGATATCCCTGGAGGTGTCTGTAACATGGAACATGATTTGGCATTGCTGGAAGATTGGTCAAAGCAGTGGAGACTGCAGTTCAATATTTCTAAATGTAAAATAATGCATCTAGGGAAAAATAATCCGCTTAGAGAGTACAGCATTGGGGGCACAGTGTTAGCCAGCACTACAGAAGAAAAAGATTTGGGGGTGCTTATTTCAGATGATTGCAAAATGAGCAAACAGTGTAACCAGGCAGTGGGAAAAGCAAATAGAATTCTGGAATGTATCAGTAGAGGGAAGTTCAAAACTAATCTTAGAAAGTATTATTTTACCGAAAGGTTGGTTGATGATTGGAATAAACTACCAACAGAGGTTGTGAGACAGTCAACAGTAAATGGCTTTAAACATGCTTTGGATAAACATAAATCCATAGTCAAACAACAAGGTTAATGTAAAAAAAATATATATATATATATAAAATAAATAAATAAATAAATAAAAAGGGGCAGACTCGATGGACTACTCAATCTTTTTCTGCCGTCACTTTTCTATGTTTCTATGTTATGTTTCATGCCAGGGAGGGAAGTTCTGAGGAGACTGTCTGTGGCCCTTGAGGGCTCCCCCTAGTCTGGGGGGGCCTGGGGCTCGGGTGCTGAAAGTATCCTGCCAGAAGACATGAAGGAAACCCTTCCTGGTGGCATGGGAGCAAGGAGAGAGGACAGCAGGAGCTGTCTGGGAGATCTCCTGAGAGTCAGCCAGCTGGGATGGTGAGTGTCAGTCTGGAGGACTGTGGGGAGAAGTTAGCCTGGAGGGCTAGTGTAAGGGGCAGTTGTAGCCAGGTGGGTTGGCAGTGCCTGAAGAGGTGGTGCTGGGATCAGTAGCCACAGGAATGATGCAAGCTGAAACTCGGCTACACACCTAAGGGGCTTCGGGTTCCTGCCTGTAATGGGCTATTGCTTTCATCTAACTGAGTGACTGTCAGGTATTCACAGTGTTCCAGCTAGGTTCCGCAAGCAAGTGTGTGCTGGAGGAAGAAGAGGAGCTGTATAAAGAAACTGTATATAGGAAGAGTTGTCCATGAAGTTGTTGTTGAAGTCAAATGGGCATCCCATAACCTCCCCCATAACCTCCCATCCCTATCCAAGTTATTACCCTCAACGAACAACAAAAAACAAAGTCTCGGACTGTTCTCTGACTCCAGAGTGCCCGTGACAATTCGGTGTGCCTGGCTGTGCAGGGTGGGGGGATCCCAGTTTACTTGCGACTCCTTAGGAGATGCACTACATATCCTTTTGTGGCTATTGAGGAAATTATTTAACTGAAACATGTGCTTTGTGATTTGGAATTCAGCTTTAAGGTAAATATGTTGCTTTGCCTTGCATTAACAAAGCACAGGTTCACTTTAAACCTATTTTGACCTATCCAATACAAATCACAAAACTATAATATAAAAACAATACAAAAGGAATGAAAAGGACATTTTGCATTCAAATGCAACATTACTGCATCAATACATGCAACGCAATGTATACATGCAGTGGCAATGTAATTGCTTTTGACCATGCTTTTCATTGTGCAGTAGATCTGAGGTTCTTGGAAAAAGTTATCACTTATAACAGCAATAAATGTACAATATCTCACAAAAGTGAGTACACCCCTCACATTTTTGTAAATATATTACTATATCTTTTCATGTGACAACACTGAAGAAATGACACTTTGCTACAATGTAACATAGTGAGTGTACAGCTTGTATAACAGTGTAATTTGCTGTCCCCTCAAAATAACTCAACACACAGCCATTGATGTCTAAATTGCTGGCAACAAAAGTGAGTACACCCCTAAATGAAAATGTCCAAATTGGGCCCAAAGTATCAATATTTTGTGTGGCCACCATTATTTTCCAGCACTGCCTTTACCCTCTTGGGCATGGAGTTCACCAGAGCTTCATAGGTTGCCACTGGAGTCCTATTCCACTCCTGCATGACGGCATCACTGAGCTGGTGGATGTTAGAGACTTTGCGCTCCTCCACCTTCCATTTGAGAATGCCCTACAGATGCTCAATAGGGTTCAGGTCTGGAGACATGCTTGGCCAGTCCATCCCCTTTACCCTCAGCTTCTTTAACAAGGCAGTGGTCATCTTGGAGGTGTGTTTGGGGTCGTTATCATGTTGGAATACTGCCCTGCGGCCCAGGGAGGGGATCATGCTCTGCTTCAATATGTCACAGTACATGTTGGCATTCATGGTTCCCTCAATGAACTGTAGCGTCCCAATGTCAGCAGCACTCATGCAGTCCCAGACCATGACCCTCCCACCACTATGCTTGACTGTAGGTAAGACACGTTTGTGTTGGAATTCCTCACCTGGTTGCCGCCACACATGCTTTGACACCATCTGAACCAAATAAGTTTATCTTGGTCTCATCAGACCATAGGACATGGTTTCAGTAATCCATGCCCTTAGTCTGCTTGTCTTCAGCAAACTGTATGCAGGCTTTCTTGTGCATCATCTTTAGAAGAGATTTCCTTCTGGGACGACAGCCATGCAGACCAATTTGATGCAGTGTGCAGCATATGGTCTGAGCACTGACAGGCTGACCTCCCACCTCTTCAACCTCTGCAGCAATGCTGGCAGCACTCATATGCCTATTTCCCAAAGACAGCCTCTGGCTATGACGCTGAGCATGTGCACTCAACTTCTTTGGTCAACCATGACGAGGCCTGTTCTGAGTGGAACCTGCCCTGTTAAACCACTGTATGGTCTTGGCCGCCATGCTGCAGCTCAGTTTCAGGGTCTTGGCAATCTTCTTAAAGCCTAGGCCATCTTTATGAGCAACAATTGTTTTTTTCAGATCCTCAGAGAGTTCTTTGCCATGAGGTGTCATGTTGAACTTCCAGTGACTAGTATGAGAGCGTGAGAGCGATAACATCAAATTTAACACACCTGTCCCCATTCACACCTAAGACCTTGTAACACTAATGAGTCACATGACACTGGAGAGGGAAAATGGTAAATTGGGCCCAATTTGGACATTTTCACTTAGGGGTGTACTCACTTTTGTTGTCAGCGGTTTAGACATTAATGGCTGTGTGTTGAGTTATTTTGAGGGGACAGCACATTTACACTGTTATATAAGCTGTACACTCACTACTTTACATTGTAGCAAAGTGTTATTTCTTCAGTTGTCACATGAAAAGATTTAATACTCATTTTTGTGAGATACTGTAAGTGCTGCAATGAACTGATTGATCTCTATACTACATATACTAGAATGTGAGGAATGTGAGGATTGTTGGTTTTATATGTGGTTGATTTTTTTTTTTTTGTGGCTTTTTTCTAACAGATTTGTATGTAACTATGCATAAAGTAGACCAAAGAAAAATTGGAACACATAATGCATTGAAAAAACATGGCATTTTACTGAAAGGGAGCTGTGGCTAGTGTGTGGGAAAGAGTATTCCATTACCCGTGTTAATGTACAATATCAATGATATTATGCAGTGAAATTAAAACACAGTTAAAGATGAATTCCAGGTATGGTATATATTTTCATCGTTACACTGGCACAGCTTGGACCAATATAACTATGTACAGTATATACCATATCTGGTTGATGCTCCCGGAAGATGGAAATCACTGAAGTAGACTTAGCTACTCCAGGAATCTCCACTTGCTTCTGAGTCCCATGCTGAGCGGCTGGCCTGATGTATGCTGAACCCAGGAGCTGGCCGCTAAGCACTGGCACTATTCAGACAATCTTTTGCATTTTTTTTAATGAATGCAAAACATTCTCTCATTAGACAAGGTGGAGAGGCGAGGTGGTGACGTCGCACTCCCCACCTCACCCGACCAGAGTGTTGCTTTCATTTATAAGATACAAAGGATCCTCTGAATGGCACCTGGGGTGAGCAGCTGACCTCCTGTGTTCAGAATGCATCAGGCCAGCTGCTCAGCATGGGACCCGGAAGCAAATAGTATACAAGACACCAGGGTTGGTATATTTCCTCATTATTTGGGTTGTGATCTCTTTAATTGGGACAATTTGAAGGTAATGTTGAGTACTCAGGGGTTCCCACCCATGCAGGGTTAGGGATTCCGAGGTAACCCAGGTGGAGAGGAGATGACTGGTTTTCAGTACTAGATTGCTAAGTCCTTATTTGGGACCCGGAATTTTGGAGTGGGAAGAACCTCCAAACCCTGATTACAGGGACTCTGGTCCTATAGGGGTTAAGCCACATGCAAGGCGAGTCTTGAAAAGGAAGAGGAACAGCCAGCACCTGGCAATGAGAAAGAGCTGGACACAACTAAGTTAGCAAGATGAACTAAGCTTGTAATTGAGCCACGGTCGTTGAGCTCTGATAGCCTCCTCTTTGGCACCCTTGAAGCAGACAGAAAGCCCCAAAACCCCAGTGTGGGACCCGTAGATTGCCGGTAAGCCATGTTATATGATTTTTGTGAACTGTTTGCTTTATGTCTGCTGAAGAAAGCCATTTAAGTTTGTATGTTTTGGAAAGATCAATTAAAACTACTTACTTTTAATCAGCTTGCTGGTGACAATAGTTACATTGGTCCAAGCTGGACCAATGTAACTGTATAAAAATCTACCATACCTGGACTTCATCTTTAAATTACAAAAACTGCAAAGTATACATTTTTTAGTCCCAGCAGCCTCTAAATAAAAAAATGCCAACATAATGTTTTTAGCAATGCTGCCTACAGCCTCCTGACCTTGAGTACCTTCTGCTGAGCAAAATCAAACAGCACCCACTAATGGACAGGAATAATCAACAAATTTGGTTGCAAATACATGGGTAGACCTTGCTGCTGGCAACAGACTTTATCTTTAGTGATGATAACACATCACATTGTAATTTTGTTTACAGGCAGCAGGAAAAAATACAAATGTATTGTGTTTGTGAAACTACAGTCATACATTAGGCAAAGTTTTGAATGTTAGAAAAAAATATGTAGTTCACTTATGATTTATGAGAAAAGGAAGCAATGGGAATTCTTTGAAACATGTAGTTACAAACTAATTACATTTAGTCACTTTTCTCAGTCAATATATTGAAAATGGAAAAAGATTATAAATAGTGGGGCGGCAAATCTTCATCTAGGGAATTATTGAAAATGGATACAATAATGGATAAGAGGGCTAATTACATAATACATAAGTCCTTACAAAGGCCAACTGGGAACCCACAGATGGATCCGGATATGCTGTTATTGGCACCGTTTACCGGATAAGTCCTCTGGGTATACTGAAGGCTTTTCAAATCTGTTGCAAACTTACCACTTACATTTTAAGGATGACCTTCAAACTGCACCTTATTTTTAAGTTTACCTATCACTTTAGAATAAAACTGTCCAGTTCTGGTTGAATTAGTGATTGAAAGCCATTTAGATATAATTAGATGTGACAAGATTCTCTGTCTAGCAGTAGTTGTGACTAACAGGACTGCACTGTGGATTAATTAATGGGGCAGTAGATTATTGCAATAGGGCAGGTTTTAAATAAAATCTTAATTTTTTAAATAGTATAGGTGCACTGTAAAGGATTTAGGAGGTGAAACATTAAAAAGTAAGTTCACTTTGGCACGTCACCGCACTACCCCCAATGTATCCTCCTTAAAATTGAATTAACCAAAAACATTCCTCCGCTGTACATGCAGTGCCCAGTGCTTGCAGGCCCATGTACTCCACTTCCTGTACTTTCCTTTTCATTCACCTGAACCCTCACATGCACCACAAGTTCACATGGGGCATATTGGTATCTTGGGGTTCCACGTACCAGGTAAGGATTGCAAATATCCAGGGAAAACAGGTGTATAGGAGCTGCAATCTTCCCGCATAAACGCTCCGCCCGGTGCTCAAACCTTGAGGCTGCTGCCACCTCCAACATACCAGAGTAAGAAAAAGGGATGGTCAGCACTCTGGATGACATCCAAAATGGTATTTCTTTATTAAATACATGTACAAAGCTGTAAAACAGCCTACACAATTCCGACATTAATGTCAGAAACCCACAAGCCGCTTTACAGCTTTGTACATGTATTTAATAAAGAAATACCATTTTGATTGTCATCCTGAGTGCCAACCATCCCTTTCCTTACCAAGGATTGCAAATATCATAAGTGGGATCACTGCAAGTTGTTTGCTTTTTTTTTAGGCTTTTTTACCTTCTGCTCTTCTCCTTCTACTCTTTTGATGTTTTTCATTTAAGTTTGGCTTTCTGGTTTTGTTACTTAATTATATTTTCCTATGCTGGCTATTGCCAGATGGTGTACCATAATATATTCTGTTTGTGCAAGTCATTTTGTGCCTCAGATCCTGACTTTGCTTGCCCTCTCTTTGTATGTCCCCTGCCACAGAAGCCCTCTTCTGTATTTTCTTAGTCATTACTCCCATTACTTTGCAGCCTCATTTGCCTGGAAAAAGACATGAGGATAGCAAATATTTACCAAATCAAATTCAGGGAACAGGGGCTTCCATGCTGAAGAGTTTTGGCCAAACCATAAGCCCTGTACTGGACTGTGCGGATGCAAGGTCTGCCCCGTTTTCCTTGTAAATGTAGTTTGTATTAATTGCTACATGATTGTCTTGTTGGCTCCCCTTTCTAATCCTTTGGACTCTCTATCATTGCGTGCATCTTTCTGAGTATTCTCAGCAGCCTGACTGCTCTGTTACTTTGTTTTGTTTCTAGGTGCTTTACAAAAGGAATACATATTTCTCCAGCAGTGCGATTTATATCGCCCTAAGGGTTGCTGCCTCTGCGCCCCCAGTTTTTCTTTCCTTGATTTCTGGTGACTGTAAGTTTAGTGAACATTATGAATAGTATATCTCCCCTTACTTTAGTGTAACATAAATTTAGTGATATGGTGCAATATTGAATTGATTTAATAGCGAGACTTCTGTCCATTTATGCAGTAGTGGTTGACTCTATTCAAATTGGATATACTTATATATATTTATTTATGTTAATGATGAACACTTTTTGAGTAATCTATAAGTGAGAATATGTTTATCTATTTATTTACTGCAGCTTGGACTGTGTGCACCCTCTGCAGTCCCCAATTTGCTAGGTCCCCTCTGCGGCTGTGGGATTCCCTGTAGGTCTGCCCCCGGTATCTGGGGTGTCTTGGGTAAGTGTTGGGGCTTATATGTGGGGGTGGTATATGTGGACGGGGTGGGGCTTATGCATTTCAGGATATAAGTGGTTTTGATGTCCCACACTGTTTCCTAAAGATTCTATATTTCTAATTGTTTATGTACTTGATATGCACTGACTCTGTTATATTTCTTTTAAGAATATTGATTGGTGCTATTGGTTCAGTCCCCTGAGGAAGCCTAATCTAGGTGAAACATGTCGGGATGCTCTCTGACCTAATCACCAATTTCAAAATTTGGGTACCCCTTTAACCACTTGCCGACCGCCGATCGGCGATTGACGGCGGCAAAGTGGCTCTGTAACGCGAACCGCCGTCATACGACGGCGGCCGCGAACTCGCGCCGTGAGCGCGCGCGCGCCCCCTAGGCGCGGGCGCTGCAACGGCATTCGGCAGAGGGCCTTTCAATCTACAGCGCCAGGCCAATGATTTTTGGCCTGGCCCTGTAGATCGCCCTGCCAATGGCATTATTCCCCTGCCTCTGTAAATGTAAACAGAGGCAGGGGAAGTTCCTTCCTCTTCCTCCCTGATGTCCTTTTCGACATCAGAGAGGAAGAAGAAGCAGCTAAAAACGTGAGTGCACCAACACTACACTGACACCAGGCCACATAGGCACATTTAACCCCTTGATCGCCCCCTGATCGCCCCCTAGTTAACTCTTTCACTACCTGTCACCCTCCTGTCACAATATCACATTGTGCAGCGATCTGATTTTTAGC
>BLSH010426083.1:66308-90170 GCA_018402905.1 Glandirana rugosa
AGTTTTAAAATAACCAATGTCTACTAGATTTTTCAGGGTTTGTCATCCCTGTTTTTGTATTTGTATTTTACACTCTTAACATTGTATGTCATTTTACGTCCAGTGAAAATTTCCCATAAATTTCCCCATGGGTTTAAAACTTTAACCACTAATCCAGTCTCTCGTAGGGCTGTACAAAGCGGATCTATTCCGAAGGAGTCCCCTGACTTGGCTATCGTGGTTAGTTATAAGAATTTTCTTTATATTGTCTCAGTCACGTATAGTTCACTAGGTCCCCTCTGCGGCTGTGGGATTCCCTGTAGGTCTGCCCCCGGTATCTGGGGTGTCTTGGGTAAGTGTTGGGGCTTATATGTGGGGGTGGTATATGTGGACGGGGTGGGGCTTATGCATTTCAGGATATAAGTGGTTTTGATGTCCCACACTGTTTCGTAAAGGTTCTATATTTCTAATTGTTTATGTACTTGATATGCACTGACTCTGTTATATTTCTTTTAAGAATATTGATTGGTGCTATCGGTTCAGTCCCCTGAGGAAGCCTTATCTAGGCGAAACATGTCGGGATGCTCTCTGACCTAATCACCAATTTCAAAATTTGGGTACCCCTTTAAATACCCTTTAAAAGTGACCTGCATTTTACTGTATGTTACAATTCTCACATTTTATGTTTATGTTTTTGTCCCTACTGTTTGGGACTTTTTAGATCATCTGTAACCAATAAAATTTTGATTTTATGATTTGTATCTATATGCCTTTTTGCATTCCCAATTGGGGAACACCCGTCCTTACAATCTGTATATATTGACTAAGGGATGAGGTGCATTTTTATGGAATAAAAACTTCGGGAAGATATTGTGCAGGGAAAACAAACAAACTAATTCAAACATGTTTAAAGTGCATACAGTATCTCACAAAAGTGAGTACACCCCTCACATTTTTGTAAATATTTTATTATATCTTTTCATGTGACAACACTGAAAAAAATGACACTTTGCTACAATGTAAAGTAGTGAGTGTACAGCTTGTATAACAGTGTAAATTTGCTGTCCCCTTATAATAACTCAACACACAGCCATTCATTTCTAAACCACTGGCAACAAAAGTGAGTACACCCCTAAGTGAAACTGTCCAAATTGGACCCAAAGTGTCAATATGTTATGTGGCCACCATTATTTTCCAGCACTGCCTTAACCCTCTTGAGTTCACCAGAGCTTCACAGGCTGCCACTGGAGTCCATTCCTTCCACTCTTCCAAGATGACATCACAGAGCTGGTGGATGTTAGAGACCTTCCTCCTCCTTCAGTTTGAGAATGCCCCACAGAGGCTCAATAGGGTTTAGGTCTGGAGACATACTTGGCCAGTCCATCACTTTTACCCTCAGCTTCTTTAGCAAGGCAGTGGTCTTCTTGGAGGTGTGTTTGGGGTCATTATCATGTTGGAATACTGCCCTGCGGCCCAGTCTCTGAAGGGAGGGGATCATGCTCTGCTTCAGTATGTCACAGTACATGTTGGCATTCATAGTTGCCTCAATGAACTGTAGCTCCCCAGTGCCGGCAGCACGTATGCAGCCCCAGATCATGACACTCCCACCATCATGCTTGACTGTAGGCAAGACACACTTGTCTTTGTACTCCTCACCTGGTTACCACCACACACACTTGACACCATCTGAGCCAAATAAGTTTATCTTGGTCTCATCAGATCACAGGACATGGTTCCAATAATCCATGCCCTTAGTCTGCTTGTCTTCAGCAAACTGTATGCAAGTTTTCTTGTGCATCATCTTTAGAAGAGACTTCCTTCTGGGATGACAGCCATGCAGACCAATTTGATGAAGTGGGCAGCGTATGGTCTGAGCACTGACAGTCTGACCTCCCACCTCTTCAACCTCTGCAGCAATGCTGGCAGCACTCATACGTCTATCTTCCAAAGACAACCTCTGGCTATGAGGCTGAGCACGTGCACTCAACTTCTTTGGTTGACCATGGTGAGGCCTGTTCTGAGTGCAACCTGTCATGTTAAACCGCTATACGGTCTTGGCCACCGTGCTGCGGCTCAGTTTCAGGGTCTCTGCAATCTTCTTATAGCCTAGGCCATCTTCATGTAGAGCAAAAACGATTTTTTTCAGATCCTCAGAGACTTCTTTGCCATGAGATGCCATGTTGAACTTCCAGCGACCAGTATGAGAGAGTGAGAGCGATAACACCAAATATAACATGCCTGCTCTCCATTCACACCTGACACCTTGTAACACTTACGAGTCACATGACACCGGGGAGGGAAAACGGCTAATAGGGCTCAATATTGACATTTTAACTTAGGGGTGCACTCACTTTTGTTGCCAGCGATTTAGACATTAATGGCTGTGTGTTGAGTTATTTTGAGGGGATAGCAAATTTACACTGTTATACAAGCTGTACACTCACTACTTTACAATGTAGCAAAGTGTCATTTCTTCAGTGTTGTCACATGAAAAGATTTAATAAGATATTTACAGAAATGAGAGGGGTGTACTCACTTTTGTGAGATACTGTATATTGATACACACCCATTTGGAAAGGGAATGTAAAGTAATTTTGTACATCTATCTTTTTTGTACTCAGGGTTAAACAAAACATTTTTAAAGAACAAATATGTTTTTTATTCAGTTAGGTCAATATACACAAATATTGTATACTAATATTTGACCTAGTCCTCTTAAACCAGCAGGTGCACTTTCCTTTTAGCTAACTCATAGCACTCTGTAAATTCTTTGTCATGTAATAAATATTTATTTGAAAAACAAAGGTTGCATACACACTATATATTAAAACAACAGAGTTAAAGTGGTTGTCAAGGCTGACAAAAAAAAACCACCCGCAAGACAAAGGCATAATGAGCTAGTATGCATCACATACTAGCACGTTATTAAATACTTACCTTAGATTGATGCTGTTATAGCGGTCCCCGAGCACCGCTGTTACCGCCATCATGTTGTCTCCGTCTTATTCCGGGATTGCAGGCTTCGTCGCTGTGATTGGCCGGAGCCGCGCTGACGTTGGGAGCCGCCGGTTATGGCACATCAACTGAAGAAATGGCACCCTGGGGCCAGTTCTTCAGTGCGCATGTGCCGATGATGTTGGCACATGCAGTTACAGGGAATATCTCCTAAACGGTGCAAGTTTAGGAGATATTCCAGTGACCTACAGGTAAGTCTTATTATAGGCTTACCTGTAGTTTAAAGTGGTTGTCATGACTTGACAACCACTTTAAACTATAGCTACAAATTATTAACTATATTAGGATTTTATAATAATTTTATAATGATAAACTATATGATGATTGGTACATGTTGATTTATATATATTTTATTTCACTTTAATGTTTTTATTACATAAATATAAATGTTGTATACTAATATTTCACCTTGTCCTCTTAAACCAGTAGGTGCGCTTTTCATTTAGCTAACCAATAGCACTCTGGGGATCCTTTGTCATGTAATAAATATTTATTTGTAAAACAAAGGTTGCATACAAACTATATAATGATTATCGGAACATTTTATTTTAGTTTATATTGTTTCACTTTACTATTTTTTACCGTAATAAATATTTATTTGTAAAACAAAGGTTTTAATAATTTAATTTAATTCAGGTACTTATATAGCGCCGTCAATTTACGCAGCACTTTACATATACATTGTACATTCACATCAGTCCCTACCCTCAAGGAGCTTACAATCTAAGGTCCCTAACTGACATTTATACATATACTAATACACATACTAAGGCCAATTTATACAGGATCCAATTAACCTACCAGCATGTCTTTGGAGTGTGGGAGGAAACTGGAGTTTCCCCGGAGGAAACCCACGCAGGCACAGGGAGCACATGCAAACTCCAGGCAGATAGTGTCATGGTCAGGATTCGAACCAGCGACCCTTTTGCTGCTAGGCAAAAGTGCTAGCCACTACACCACTGTGCTGCCCACAGTGCAAGGTTGCATACATACTGCATATTAAAACAACAGATTTAATCAATAATTAAAAATGATGAACTATATAATGATTTTGGGTACATTTTATTTAGTTTTAGTTTACCTTAAAGTCCATTTGAAGTCTTGCAGTTTTTCAGTTAGTGACTGAATTTAGTGGCCTCACAACGTAGTTGCCTTTGCTAGCATAGCTGGGTAAGCACCTCCCTCCCTTATCACTGGTTGCCTCACAGAGACTTGTATTGAAGAGAAGGGAAGTAAGTAACAGCTGATTACAGAGATCACTGGGTAAAACTCTACTGTCTAGTGGACTGCACGCTTGTGTTTTGACAACCTGCACAAATGCAGTATAAGTGAAGTATAAACTATGAAAATGAAAATTGTCAGTACAAAGTCTGTCTGAAGACATGTCTATTTCTGTGACTTCAACTGAGCTTTTATTACCCAGTTAGGTGATTTTTAGAACATCTACTTGCATGGACTATCGTTATATTTACGACAGGAGGACTGCACTTTAAATAATTCTACTTCTAATATTATATTGGTTTCTTATCACACACCTCAAATGGCTATTTGGTGTAAAGAGTCACTGGTAGCTTAGTGCAATAGGTCATGCTTTGGCATTTCATACACAGGAAGGAAGGGAGAAAATTGTACAGCTGGAATTCCTTACAAGATGTTTCTGTGTCAATAACTACTGTATGCACTAGAATTTATTTTTTACTCAGACTGTACAATTTTTGTATATGTTATTTTTGCTTTATTGATCCACCTATGATCCTTTCCTACAGTAATAAGGGTTAGACATGTGCATGACAAAAAAAATTGTTTCAACTCATTACATAGTTTGCGAGGTTGAAATAAGATACAAGTCCATCAAGTCCAACCTGTGTGGGTGCTTTTGTGTCAGTGTTATTTTGTATATGCCTATATGTTGCGGTCATTTAGGTGCCTATCCAATAGCTTTTTTTAAATTATCTATGCTCCCTTCTGAAACCACTGCTTGTGGAAGAGAACTCCACATCCTCACTGCTCTTACCGTTAAGAACCCTCTACACAGTCTAAGGTTAAACCGCATTTCTTCTAATTTTAGTGAATGCCCGCGAGTCTTTTTATATTCCCCTGCACAGAAAAGTTTTTCCTTATTGTGGGGTCACCATTACTGTATTTGCAAATTAACCTCTTCCCGCCCGGCGTATATACAAATGATGTCCAGGCGGGTGGCCTGTTATCCTGACTGGAGATCTATTGACGTCTTCAGGATAACCTGCGATCGCGTGCCCGCAGGGGCGCACATTGCGGCGATCAGTGGTGCTGTGGGTCAGTCTGATCATTACCGATCGAGGTAAAAGGCTTCCATCAGAAGCTTTTTACCATGTGATCAGCTGTGACCAATCACAGCTGGTCACAGTGTAAACAGGAGGAGCCGTGTATCGGCTTTTCCTCTACTCAGGTCTGCAGACCTGAGCAGTGGAGAGCCGATCAGCTGCTCTCCTGATGGGGGGCTGCTCTGAACGTTTATCAGTGCAGCCCCCCTCAGGAATGCCACACTGGACCACCAGGGAGCTGATCAGGACTACCAGGAAGACCCCCCGGGGACCACCATCAGGAGGCCACCCAGGAACACCAGGGAGACCATCAGGAGGCTGCCCAGGGACCACCAGGGAGCCCACACTAGACCACCATGTAAGAGGAATACAAAGCACTGTAGGGATGGCATTCTGCCCATATGTGGTGCCTGCCAGTGCCATCCCTAACAGTGCTATATGTATCAGTGCCCACCTGTGCCACCTATCAGTACCCATCTGTGCCACCAATCAGTGCCCACCCATGCCACCTATCAGTGCCAACCAGTGCCACTTATCAGTACCCAGCAGTGCCACCTATCAGTGCCCATCAGTGCCACCTATGAGTGCCCATCAGTGCCACATATCAGTGCCACCTATCAGTGCCCGTCAGTGCTGCATATATGTGCCTCATCATCAGTGCCAATCAGTACTGCCTCATCAGAGCCCATCATTGTAGCCACATCAATGCCCGTCAGTGAAGGAGAAAATGTACTTATACAAGATTTTGTGATAGAAACAAAGAAATTTTTTTTTCAATATTTTCGGCTTTTTTTATGTATAGTGCAAAAAATAAAAACCGCAGGGGTGATCAAATACCACCAAAATAAATCTCTATTTGTGGGAACAAAATGATAAAGATTTTGCTTGGGTAAGGTGTCGCATGACCGTGCAATTGTCATTCAAAATTTTTTGTTAAATTTGGTTGATTCATTCAATTCGTATTCGGGATTCGTAATCGGAATTTGCATTCGGAATTAGTTTTATGTCTTTTTCAAATTTTCTTTGAATTTACCGATTTTTTTTTCAATTTGAAACGTTCAAATTGATAAATTGTGAATCCGGCGAATCTAATACTTTAGATTTTTTTTTTTGATTCGGATGTGGCAAAGTGAACAAACAAAAAAAATCGTCATCAAATGATTACAATAAATCTGTAAATCACCTTTGGCTTAACAAAAACAGCATTATTTTGAAATGGTACTCTAATAACACACAGTCTTTGATTTCACAAATATGTGTACAGCTAAAATTCAACTGGAGTTCGATGTAAAATTTGATTCGAATTTCAGTCCAAATTTCTGAAGTTTGGACAAATTTTGTTTCGTTATTCGGTGCATTCTGTAAAATTTGTTTATATTGTAATTTGGGTATTCACATATATCAGAATCTCCAAATAATGAAAAATTTGTCCGAATATTAATTCGGAATAAAACGAACCGCACATGTCTAATAAGGGTAATATGCAATATATTATACACTTTTCAAAAATCAACTGTATATATTGCAGGCTTTTAACTACTCTTTCTCTACTCAAAATCTGTGCATTGTCGTTGCTCAACACAACGTCCTATGGCAAACGCCACATGATGTGAGCGAGCAACATCTGACCACTGCCCTGTCAACATAGTTCCCAATCATGTTGTCATTATGGTAGTGAATCATATTACAAGGCTTTGTTTACAAAAAGTTAATGCTGGCTTATTCCCCTGTCATTGCGTCTCCCTCAGAATTAAAAACTTAGAAATCGCAGCTGATAAAGTGATATTCAGACTCAAAAAAAAATATTGAATTTTAAAAGTTTATTAACAACTAGCTGACCAGGCCCTTTTTTACTTAGCCCCTTTTTTTTAGCAGAGACCCTACAGAATAAAATGGCAATTGTTGCAATATTTTATGTCACACTGTATTCGTGCAGCACTCTTTTAAACGCAATTTTTGGGGAAAAAATACACTTTAACCTCCTGCCATCCGCGCTATAGCCGAATGACGGCTACAGCGCGGCTCAAAAATGCCTGGAGGACGTCAATAGACGTCCTCCCATTTGGCTCGCGCTGGGCGCGCTCCCGCGGGCGCGAGCACGTGCCGCTGCACGCTGCGGGGTCGTGCCCTTGGGTCGGGCGGACCCGATGTTCGCCGGAGACCCGTGATCTCCTTACAGAGAGGAGGAACGGGGAACCGCCAAAGTAAACACGGCGGTTCCCCGTTCTGTGAGGGGGGGCATGCCAGATCTACTGATCCCTGTCACTGGGATCAGTTAGATCTGTCATGCCCCTGTCAACCCCACCCCCCCACAGTTAGAACACGCCCAGGGAACATAGTTAACCCCCTCACTGCCCCCTGCAGGTTAACCCCTTCACTGCCAATGACATTTATATAGTAATCAGTGGATATTTACATTTCTGTTCGCTGTATAAATGTCATTGGTCCCAAAAAAGTGTCAAAAACGTCCGACATGTCCGCTGCAATATTGCAGTCCTGATAAAAATCGCAGATCGCCGCCATTACCAGTAAAAAAAAGAAATAATAAAAACTCCATAAATCAATTTCCATAGTTTGTGGGCGCTATAACTTTTGCGCAACCCAATCAATAAACGCTGATTGCGATTTTTTTAACCAAAAATATGTAGAAGAATATATATCAGCCAAAACTGATGAATAATTTTGTTTTTTTATTTTTTATTTTTGGATATTTATTATAGCAAAAAGTAAAAAATATAGTTTTTTTTTCAAAATTGTCGCTGTTTTTTTGTTTATAGCGACGATCAGAAATGACGCAGAGGGGATCAAATACCACCAAAAGAAAGCTCTATTTGTGGGGAAAAAAGGGCGCCAATTTTGTTTGGGTACAACGTCACACGACCGCGCAATTGTCATTCAAAGAGCGACAGCACTGAAAACTGAAAATTGGTCCGGGCAGGAGGGGGGTTTAAGTGCCCAGTAAGGAAGTGGTTAATGAATTTAAAAAAAAAAAGTTAGAATGATAATAAAGTGCAGCGCATAAAAAAATGACCAAAGCTAAAAATGTCCACAATGGATCAGTCAATCCACGATAAAAAACAATATAAAACAAGTCTCAGGTGTGCAGATTTTCAGAAGCTCCAAGCCAACACTAAAGTGCTTCCCTCCACCAGATGGCTAGTGTGCCTGCTCACCTCAAGGTTCGACCCCTGTGTTAGCAGTGGGTCAAAAGCGCTTGTTTCCCTCACTGTGGGGAGAGGAAGATTGTAGCTCTCACACAAGCAGGCAGATCGGCTCCATGGCTCCTCTCCAGGGTCCGATCGTACAACAATCTCGAGCGGACCAACCAAGGATTTGTATGTGGAGAAAAGAGATCTAAGTGCTCTCCTTGTGTAACAATAGCTTTATTAAATAAAATCAAAGCTCTCCAATAGCATATAGACCAGTGAGTAGCGATGGGTGACACTCGTTCCGGCACCTCCCCCATACGCGTTACATCATCAGGTGACTTCTTCAGCAGGGCAGGGCTTAGACGGCGTCACCAAACTTTATATAGAAAATCACAATTAGCCTAATCAACGTCTGGCTGTCTCACCGAGGACATCTAGTGGTGCACATTAAAATGTCAGGCTTATAAAAGGCTCAGGGAGGAAGAGAGAAATAATGTAAACAAACCCATTTCCAGGAACGGCCCCCTAGTGTCAAAAAGTAAGAGGACAAGCACAGAAATTATATTATAAAATTTACTTTGCAGTATAAACAGTTACAAACTTTTATACATTCACTAAATCAAAGAGCACCATTAGAAAGACCATTAACAGAGTTTGAAAAGATACTGTTACAAACAGAAAAACCAAACCATGTATTATCAATGATATATAAATATCTGCTCCCTAAAGAACTTGAAAAAGTAACATATTTAAATAAATGGGAAATAGAGTTGGGAACAAAAATATCGTTATCAGATCGAGAACGATCCCTGATATTAACACACAAATTATCCCCCTCTACTAGATATCAGGAGAGAAATTATAAAATTATAGCGAGATGGTATCGATGCCCAGTTGACTTACATAAAATAAGCGAAAATAACTCAGATCATTGTTGGAAATGTAAAAATATGAAAGGAACAATGGCACATATGTGGTATTTCTGTCCGAAAATTTGGCAATTTTGGTCAGAGGTATTTGACATATATAGAGAAATTACTGGCTCTACCATACAATTATATGTTTATGTTTCGGTTTTGTCAATAATCCCGGGGTCAATAAAAAAGATTAAAGAAGGAATTCCAGGGCATATGCTGACAGCAGCGAGAACAGTAATAGCTCGGAGATGGCGGAAAGAGATTTCTCCATCAATTACGGAGTGGGTGTGTGAGATGGGCGAGTTGCGCTCCATGGAGGAGGCAATTAAAACAGAGGATGGTTTAAGAGAAAGGTTTTTAAAAACATGGAGACATTGGGATGAAGCCAGAATGTCTGGTATAATAGGAAAATATATAAAATAAGAGGTTGACTTGGCCGGGATCATATAAAATAAATTTAATAACTAGATTTTTTTTTTTTTCTTCATGTCGGGTTAGGGAGGGTTTTTTTTTTTATTAAACGTATTACAGACAGGGATGGCAGAAAGTAGGCAGAAATGGAAAAGAAACACTTAGGGATTTTAGGGGGGTCTGATATCATGTACGGGACCCTCAAGATACCACTGGGAGTAAAATATCCAGAAATTACATACATTAAATAGGATGTGATGATATAGAAAGAAGAAGTGATTAGAAAGTAAAATATAAGAAGGGAAAATAAATGTATAGTATTATGTATGGATCACATTATATAACACTTGATTTTGTGAGAGGGATATCTGCCTGAAATATGCTATCTTTATGTTATGTATACGTTAAAAGTTTTCGTTTTTTCAAAAAAATTCATAAAAAGAGAGTGTAAACAATAAAAATTACTTTGAGTGGCTAAAAAGGAGAAAAATAAAGAATTTTCCCCAAAAAGGAGGGACAGAGCGTTCACCCACCACTATTCACTTACATACCAACATTCTACAGTATAAATAAATGTCACTAAAAACCATGATAAAAAAACATTCCAAAAATAGCAGAAAAGAGGAGATATAAAATCAGGAAAAACACCAAAGGAGAAATCCAGATGAGTGCACTAAACTCAAAATGGTCTTACCTGTCTGAAATAAAGCAATTTAAGTCAAATTCCACATTGAGCCCCTGGGGAACCATCACTTAGTTGTCTCACATGATGGCCACCTCTCCAGTAATGTTGAACCTTCTAGATCCCCCAAAACAGGGGGAAGGTCTTTGGGGTCTCTATTGTGGAACTGACGAAAATGCTTAGAAACGCTATGCGTTTTAACCCCCTTCTTAATATTGCTAATGTGTTTTCGGACTCGAACTTCAAGTTCCCAGGACGTCCTGCCCACATACTGGAGTCCGCACTTGCACTCCAGCATGTATACTACACCATGTGTCTTGCACGTAATAAGGTCCTTTATCTGGTATTCATTTCCCGTGTCCATAACAACAAACCCCTTATGTTTCTTTTGATTGCATTTAGCTTGTCTACATGCAATGCAACAACCACAGGCATAGAAACCTGACAAAAAAGAAAACAGTGGATTATCCTTCTGTCGTGGGGGGTAAATAACCCCAGGGGCTATCCTGTCCTGAAGGGAAAGGGCTCGTCGGAACACAAATCATGGTCTTGAAGGTAGGACAGGCCCCAGAACACGATCCTTCAGTAGGATATCCCAATGTCTGGCCACTATACTCTCAACCATCCTATGTTGGACATTATAATCCAATATCAGAGGGAAGTCCTGTTTTTTATTCTCAACTCTATTGGAGTCACCAACAAGCGTCCCCCTGTCCATATTACATACTTTCCCCACTTCATGTACCAACACATCCCTACGATATCCCTTTTGAAGAAACCACTCAGTTAATATTTGGGACTGGGCCATGAAGTCTGCTTCATAGGAACAATTCCTTCTTAACCATATGAACTGTCCCCTGGGGATGTTGCACAACCAATTCCGGTGGTGACAGCTCCCCAGGGGAATGTATCCATTTCGGTCAGAAGGTTTAAAGTAACTACGGGTGCGCAAGGCCCCTCGTTCCTTGAAGATTTCTAAATTGAGGAACACAATGTTGTTCTTACTAATATTCCAGGTCAGGGAGATGTTTTTGTCATTAGAGTTCAGTTTGTCCATGAAGGTCTGAAGACTGGTAAGATATCCCTCCCACACCATGAACAAGTCATCAATATATCTGCGGTAACACAGGAGCTGCTCAGGGCGATCGCGAAACACAACCTCTTCCTCCCAGTGGGCCACAAAAATGTTGGCCACACTGGCAGCAAATCGGGGCGCCCATTGCAACCCCCCTCATCTGCAGATAGTATTGGTGGGCATACCAAAAATAGTTTCTATCCAAACAAAATTCCAAACATTTTAACAGGAACTTCTTATGTTTGGAGGACAGATCCATCCCATCCAGAGCCCACTTAGTGGACTGAAGGGCATCCTGAGGGCTAATGATCGTGTATAATGAGCTGACATCAGCAGTAATAAGAAAAGTATCTTGGTTACCATTCAAAGTATCAAGGATCTGGAGAATATGTTTGGTGTCCCTAAGGTAGGCCTTGGTTTCTACCACTAATGGTTTAAGAAAGAAGTCTATTTACTGACCCAACCGGGCAGACACTGAATCAATACCATTAATGATTGGTCTGCCCGGGGGCCGGGCAATATTTTTATGAACCTTTGGTAGAAAATAAATTATAGGGGTCCTGCAGGCAATAGAGTCCATACATAGAGCCTCTTTACGAGATTTATGTAAGTGCAATATTTACTTTAATAAAGCTATTGTTTTACACGGAGAGCACTTAGATCTCTTTTCTCCACATACAAATCCTTGGTTGGTCCGCTCAAGATTGTTGTACGATCGGTACCTGGAGAGGAGTCGTGGAGCCGATCTGCCTGCTTGTGTGAGAGCTACAATCCCCACAGTGAGAGAAACAAGCGCTTTTGACCCACTGCTAACACAGGGGTTTAAGTTTGAGGTGAGCAGACACATTAGCCATCTGGTGGAGGGAAGCACTTTGGTGTTGGCTTGGAGCTTCTGTAAATCTGCACACCTGGGACTTGTTTTATATTGTTTTTTATCATGGATTGACTGATCCATTGTGGACATTTTTAGCTTTGGTCATTTTTATGCACTGCACTTTATTATCATTCTAATTTTATCTTGGAGAGTTTGTAAATGCTCTGAGTGTTTAGCCTGCTTTGTATTTGATCTTCTGTTTGCACTGACTGCTCTTATTTTATTTACTAAAAAAAAAAGTTAGCCCAATTTTTTGTATAATGTGAAAGATGATGTTATGCCGAGTGAATAGATACCTAACATGTCATGCTTTAAAATTGCTCATGCTCGTGGAATGGCGACAAACTACGGTACCTAAAAATCTTCATGGGGAAGCTTTACAAATGTTAGTGCTATGATTATTGCTCTCACTCTAATGAACGCAGCAATACCTCACGTGTGTGGTTTGAACACTGTTTACGTATGCAGGTGCGACTTACGTATGAGTTTGCTTCTGCACGCAAGCACGAAGGGATGAGCCGCTTTACTTTTTTTTTCTTATTTATTTTACTTTTTATTTTTACACTGACCCTTTCTTTTTTATTTTATATTCCTATGACAGGGATGTGTAGGGGGAATGTAAACATCCCTTGTAATAGAAATAAGCCTCACAGGTCCTCTTTATTGAGAGATCTGGGGTCAAAAAGACCCCAGGTCTCTCATTTATCTATAAAAGCAAAAGATAAAAAAAATTGACACTTTGACTTTAAAATTAAAAAAAATAATTTCTTTAAGCTCGAGAACTGGGAATGATGTCGGAGGTTGCTCTGGACCTCCAAGGGCAAAGAGCCGAGTGGGGGCCATTGAGCCCTCATTCGACTTCCTGTCTAGCCGTGACCCAGATCGTATCGCTTCCGGGTTTACCAGCGGCTCCGGTAAACCCGTAAACTACTAAAAAGCGGCAGGGGGGCCACCTCTAAGAGCGGTCGTGTGGCAAATCCGCCACCGGGATCACATTTAGCAGATGCCGAATCACCCACAGAAAAAATGATACTGGGGTTACGGAAGCTGGTTGCTGCTATAACCCTGGTATTAAACGTCAAAGTAATGATGTGTATATATACTGTGAGTAGTCAGGAAGTAGTTTTAAGGCTTTAAAGCGAAACTCCACCCAAAAGGGAATGCTCTGCTTGTTTACTTCCTCCCCACCCCCCCTGCTGGCACATTTGGCACCTTTCGGGGGGTTGTTGTTTTTGACGTTATCTCCCTCCTTCCCCCACTGCCGGGCCATTCACAAAGCACATGTGCAGTAGGGAGCCGGCTGTGAAGTCGCAAGGCTTCATTGACCATTTCCCTTGTAAGAAATGGTGGTGCGGCAAGGGAAATGGTGGTGCGGCAGCACCGAAGAGCCAATTGAAATATTGTCTGGGGTGAAGACACTGCTGGATTCCAGGACTTGAAATTGTCATAAGATTAAAAGTCAGCAGCTACAGTATACAGCTACAGATTATAAAGCATGTCTTTGAAAAACAAGGTAAACTCATCATGTAATTAGGCAATTTAGTCATACAGTTATAGTCAGGTTTACCGACACATTCTGATGCCGTTAGATTTAGCATGGGCATCAGTGAGGGTTAAAATGACTCTGATTTGAAAGAAAAAAAAAACAATATTACCTACTATATCTAGCTTGAGAACTTTGCAGCAACAAAAAGATGCAGACCAAAAGCAAATGGCACTTTTGTCACGTTTAGGAGAGGTTATTTTTTCTCAGCAGTAGATCCGTTGTTACATCCTTTATTCCATATTTTCAAATATTTCACTTTGTACAAGAGAGGCAGCTTTAATCCAATCCAATTAGATCAATCCAATTATATAAACAGCAGGGCTGTCTTTTAATTGTTTTAAGGCAGGTGTGAAGTAAGATTTTGTTTCAGGGCAAGAAATGGATGGGGTGAGGGTAGAAAGAAAAACACATTGTCTGCTATAATAGGATACAGGCACTAGTAAGAGTTTTAATGAAAATTCTATATATCTTCATGTATGTCCCTTTCAAGAGTATCTAGCCTAAAAAAACCAAACCTACACACACCAACATCAGTCATTGATCAACCAGGTGATGAAGATGTCCTTTCTATGCAACTAAGGCAGTGGTTCTCAACTTCGGTCCTCGGGACCCCCTAACAGGCCAGATTTTAGGTATTACCTTGGGGAGATGCAGACTAGAATACTGCAATCACTGAGCAGCAAATGATATCACCTGTGATGTATTTCAGTTATCCTGCAAACCTGGCCTGTTAGTGGGTCCCGAGGACCGGAGTTGAGAACCACTGAACTAAGGAATGATCTGAATCACGCAGTTAGCTGCAACCCCTAAACCAGCTTGTTGGAGCCTACACATGGTTATTGACTCATTGTCCACCCTCATCTGACAGTGCTGAACCAATCACTAGGATTGTCACAAATAAGAGGGCGAAGGAGTCACATGCTCACCTATAGCTGAAGGAATCAGCCATTGAGCAAAAGAAATGTGAGTACATGCTGTTGGAGAGAGAGGGAATTATGTGACCCTCTTACTTCATGAGCGAAGGAAGAGGTCACTTCCAATAGCGTTAGTAAACATGGCTTCCTCAATCTCCAAACGGAAAAAGTCAACATTCTATAATGGTCAGAGGAATATGATAAATGTAATTTATAGAAAATATAAATGATAATCAATATAAGGGATGATCATAACGTGTTTATGTTACAAGTGTCTTGCATCATTATCCAAATGTCAATAACTGTGGTTAAGCCATACGTCACAGTAGTATAACATCTTGATGGCTGTTAAAAAGAGAAAACAAAGTTATATAAAATCAGATATAAAGACAAAGTCAAAAATGACCAAAGGGTCATGACTCAATCATGTTGTATAAATAAAATGCTCTCAGTGAGGAATAGAACCAAAAACCTGACTGCAGAGATCTGAATAATTTATTGTGAAGGCTGAAACTATTTTCAGACATTTAGGTTAGACTAAATCTGTGAATATGTAATCTGCAATAGATATATGATGAATTTACAATGCTCAAGTTTTCTAAAGCATGTTTATACAGATTTAAACAGAAATAAAAATAATATTATATCATTATACAAAATAAAGCTATAAACCAAACAAAAAGTTCTGAAAAGATAAACAAAAATATACATTTATGTTGAAATCCATAAAGTCTAGATCAGTAGTGGCCAACCAATTCGATTTTAGGGACCTTATTTTGGCTACTGCTCATAATATTATAGTATTAAATATTATTTTATTAAAAAAAGAAATAACGGTAGGTTAGAATGCCATATCAGTTATTGTTATTTTTTTTATTTTGGATGGATTAAGAAAGGAACCCCTGTCAGGTTTTTTTTTTTTTTGTTGCCATCTGTTCTCCAGTGAGGAAAACTATCTTGGGTGAAATCTGAGTACCTCAGTATTGGGATTTGACAGGCAATTGTATAACTGATAACATAAATCTTTTTCTTTTTTTTAATATATGATTTTATTTATACATATTAAAAACATGGGAGTAGACAAATACACATATATGAAAAAGTGCTTCTCATTACACCTACACAACTATCTTGGGTGAAGGCTCTTTCCAGAAGTGGACCTATTGGAAGATTTTCCCTCTCTTTCCTTTTTGGAAAATTGTTTAACCACTTCCTTACAGGACACTTACACCCCCTTCCTTACCAGACCCATTTTCAGCTTTCAGCACTCTCACACTTTAAATGACAATTACTCAGTCATGCTACACTGTACCCAAACAAAATTTTTATAATTTTTTTTCACACATAGAGCTTTCTTTTGGTGGTATATAATCACTGCTTGGTTTTTTATTTTTTTCAATATAAGCAGAAAAGTAGCGAAAATTTTGAAAAAAAAAACACTTTTTTTTAGTTTGTATTGAAAAATTTTGCAAAAAAGTAATTTTTCTTCACAAATTTGGGCCATAATTTATACTGCTACATATCTTTGGTAAAAAATAACCCAAGATAGGGGATATTATTTATTCTCTGTGAAAGTTATAGAGTCTACAAGCTATGGTGCAAATCATTGAAAACTGATGTACTGACCACCTATCTCATTTCTTGAGACCCTAACAAGCCAGGAAAGTACAAATACCCCCCAAATGACCCCTTTTTGGAAAGTAGACATTCCAAGGTATTTAGTAAGGGGCATGGTGAGTTTTTTGAAGTTGAATTTTTTTCCCACAATTCTTTGCAAAATGAAGAATTTATTATTATTTTTTTTTGCACAAAATTGTTACACAACAAGTTGTTTCTCACACACAACATATGCATACTTGCAATGACACCCCAAAATACATTCGGCTACTCCTCCTGAATATGGTGATACCCCATGTGTGAGGCTTTTACACAGTCTGGCCACATACAAATTGAAGTAGCACCTTCAGGCGTTCTACGAGCATAAATTACAGATCTAATATCTCAGCCACCTATTACACTTTTGAAGGCCCTGGAACACCAGGACAATGGAATTGCCAACAAAATGACCGCATTTTGGAAAGCAAACACCATAACTTATAATCTATGAGGCATAATGAGTCTTTTGAACGGTTCATTTTTTTCCAGAAGTTGTTGGAAAATTTGGGGAAAAAAATTAAAATGCATTTTTTTAACACAAAGTTGACCATTTATACGATATTTCCAACACATAGCATGTACATAGCAAAAATGACACCCCAAAATACATTCTGCTACTCCTCCTGGGTATGGCGATAACACATGTGTGAGACTTTTACACAGCCTGGTCACATACACAAGCCCAACATTGAAGTAGCACTTTTAGGCATTCTACGAGCATAAATTACACATCTCATTTCTCAACTACCTATTACATTTTTGAAGGCCCTGGAGCAACAGGACTATGGAATTTTCCAGAAAATGACCCCATTTTGGAAAGCAAACACCCCAATGTATAATCTATGAGGCATAATGAGTCTTTTGAACATGTCATTTTTTTCCAGAAGTTTTTAGAAAATGTGGAAAAAAAATGAAAACGCATTTTTTTTTTTACACAAAGCTGTCCATGTATAAGATATTTCCAACACATAGCATGTACATAGCAAAAATGACACCACAAAACACATTCTGCTACTCCTCCTGAGTATGATGATACCACATGTGTGAGACTTTTACACAGCCTGGC
Source organism: Glandirana rugosa (assembly GCA_018402905.1). NCBI lineage: Eukaryota > Metazoa > Chordata > Amphibia > Anura > Ranidae > Glandirana > Glandirana rugosa. The sequence continues at coordinate 83,896 of BLSH010426083.1, forward strand.
AACATACAGAGGTCAACAACATTGATCTAAATGGTCTAAGGTTATCAGTGGTGTACCCCAAGGTTCAGTGTTGGGACCCTTACTTTTCAATATATTTATAAATGATATAGGGTCTGGGATTAAAAGTACCATTTCAGTGTTTGCAGATGACACCAAGCTATGCAGTGGAATAACGTCCTTGAAGGATGTCTCCAACTTACAAGCAGACCTCAATGCACTGTCTAATTGGGCGACTGTTGCAAATGAGGTTTAATGTTGATAAATGTAAAGTTATGCACTTGGGGGCTAAGAATATGCATTCATCGTACATACTAGGGGAGTACAACTGGGGGAATCCATAGTGGAGAAGGATCTGGGGGTTTTGGTAGATCATAAGCTTAATAATGGCATGCAATGCCAAGCTGCGGTTTCCAAAGCAAGAAAAATCCTTTCTTGTATTAAGAGAGGTATGGACTCCAGAGATAGAGACATTCTTTTGTCCCTGTACAAATCATTAGTAGGACCTCATCTGGAATATGCAGTTCAGTTTTGGGCGCCAGTTCTCAAAAAGGATATCGGGAAACTGGAGAAAGTGCAGAGAAAGGCAACCAAACTAATAAGAGGCATGGAGGAGCTCAGCTATGAGGAAAGATTAGAGGATCTGAATTTATTCTCTCTTGAGAAGAGGAGATTGAGGGGGGATATGATCAACATGTACAAGTATATAAGTGGTCCATATAGTGAACTTGGTGTTGAGTTATTTACTTTAAGGTCATCACAAAGGACAAGGGGGCACTCTTTACGTCTAGGGGAAAAAAGATTTAATCTACAAATACGGAAAGGTTTCTTCCCAGTAAGAGCTGTGAAAATGTGGAATAGACTCCCTCCAGAGGTGGTTTTGGCCAGCACGGTTGATTGCTTTAAAAAAGGCCTGGATTCTTTCCTTAATGTAAATAATATAACTGGGTACTAACATTTTTAGGTAAAGTTGATCCAGGGTGAATCCGATTGCCTCTCGGGGAATCAGCAAATTGGATCACGCTTTGCTGGGGTTTTTTGCCTTCCTCTGGATCAACTGTGGGTGAAGGATTGTATATGGGATTATTTGGTTTTATATATATATATATATATATATATATATATATATATGTGTTTTTTTTTTTGGTTGAACTGGATGGACTTGTGTCTTTTTTCAACCTGACTAACTATGTAACTATGTAACATTGAAGCAGCACCTTTAGGCGTTCTACGAGCATAAATTACACATCTCATTTCTCAACCACATATTACACTTTTGAAGACCCTGGAGCACCAGGACAATGGAATTGCCCACAAAATGACCCCATTTTGGAAAGAAAACACCCCAAGGTATATTCTATGAGGCATTATGAGTCTGTTTTACAGTTAAGTCTTTGAAAAACACGGAAAGAAGATAAAAACTCTGTTATTTTTTACACAAAGTGGTCAATTTATAAGATATTTCTAACACATAGCATGTACATAGCAAAAATTACACCCCAAAATACATTCTGCTGTTCGTCCTGAGTATGGCGATACCACATGTGTGAGACTTTTACACAGCCTGGCCACATAGAGAGGTCCAACATGCAGGGAGCACCATCATGCATTCTAGGAGCATAAATAACACATAAAATATCCTAATGACCTATTACACTTTTGAATGTCCTGGAACACCAGGACAGTGGAATTACACACAAAATGACCCAATTTTGAAAAGCAAACACCCCAATGTATATTCCATGAGGCATTATGAGTCTTTTGTACAGTTCATTTTTTTCCACAAGTCTTCGGAAAACGTGGAAAGAAAATGAAAACTTATTTTTTTTTAAACAAAGTTGTCAATTTATATGATATTTCTAACACATAGCATGTACATAGCAAAAATGACCCCCCAAAATATATTCTACTACTCGTCCCGAGTGGCTGGTGACAGGTACTCGGGTACTCTGATGGGTTGGTGACAGGTACTAGGGTAATCTGATGGGTTAATGACAGGTGCTCGGGTACTCTGATGGGCTGGTGACAAGTACACGGGTACTCTGATGGGCTGGTGACAGGTACTCGGGTACTTTGATGGGCTGGTGACAGGTACTCGGGTACTCAGATGGGCTGGTGACAGGTATTCGGGTACTCAGATGGGTTGATGACAGGTGCTTGGATACTCTGATGGGCTGGTGACAGGTACTCGGGTACTCTGATGGGCTGGTGACAAGTACAAGGGTACTCTCATGGGATGGTGACAGGTACTTGGGTACTGTGATGGGCTGGTGACAGGTACTCGGGTACTGTGATGGGCTGGTGACAGGTACTTTGGTACTTAGATGGGCTGGTGACAGGTACTCGGGTACTTTGATGGGCTGGTGACAGGTACTCGGGTACTCAGATGGGCTGGTGACAGGTATTCAGGTACTCAGATGGGTTGATGACGGGTACTGTGATGGACTGGTGACAGGCACTCGGGGACTCTGATGGTCTGGTGACAGGTACTCGGGTACTCTGATGGGCAGGTGACAGGTACTCGGGTACTGTGATGGACTGGTGACAGGTACTCGGGTACTCTGATGGTCTGGTGACAGGTACTCGGGTACTCTGATGGGCAGGTGACAGGTACTCGGGTACTCTGATGGGCAGGTGACAGGTAATCAGTACTTTGATGGGCAGGTGACAGGTACTCGAGTACTCATATGGGCAGGTGACAGGTACTCGGGTACTTTGATGGGCATGTGACAGATACTATGATGGGCAGATGACAGGTACTCGGGTTCTCTGATGGGCTGGTGACAGGTACTTGGGTACTCTGATGGGCAGGTGACAGGTACTCGAGTACTCTGATGGGCAGGTGACAGGTACCTCAGGTACTTTGATGGGCAGGTGACAGGTACTCGGGTACTCTGATGGACAGGTGACAGGTACTTGGGTACTCTGATGGGCAGGTGACAGGTGCTCAGATGGGCAGGTGACAGGTACTTGGGTACTCTGATGGGCAGGTGACAGGTACTCGGGTACTGTGATGGGCAGGTGACAGGTACTCGTGTACTCTGATGGACAGGTGACAGGTACTCGGGTACTCTGATGGGCAGGTGACAGGTACTCGAGTACTCTTATGGGCAGGTGACAGGTACTCGAGTACTCATATGGGCAGGTGACAGGTACTCCGGTACTTTGATGGCTTGATGACGGGTACTCTGATGGGCAGTTGACAGGTACTCGGGTACTCTGATGGGCAGGTGACAGGTTATCAGTACTTTGATGAGCAGGTGACAGGTACTCAAGTACTCATATGGGCAGGTGACAGGTACTCGGGTACTTTAATGGGCAGGTGACAGGTACTATGATGGGCAGATGACAGGGACTCGGGTTCTCTGATGGGCTGGTGACAGGTACTCGGGTACTCTGATGGGCAGATGACAGGTACTCGAGTACTCTGATGGGCAGTTGACAGGTACTCGGGTACTTTGATGGGCAGGTGACAGGTACTCGGGTACTCTGATGGACAGGTGACAGGTACTCGGGTACTCTGATGGGCAGGTGACAGGTGCTCAGATGGGCAGGTGACAGGAACTCGGGTACTCTGATCATCAGGTGACAGGTACTCGGGTACTTTGATGGGCAGGTGACAGGTACTCGGGTACTTTCATGGGCAGGTGACAGGTACTCGGGTACTCTGATGGGCAGGTGACAGGTACTTTGATGGGCAGGTGACAGGTACTCGGCTACTTTGATGGGCAGGTGACAGGTACTCGGGTACTTTGATGGGCAGGTGACAGGTACTCGGGTACTTTGATGGACAGGTGACAGGCACTCGGGTACTTTGATGGACAGGTGACAGGTACTCGGGTACTTTGATGGACAGGTGACAGGTACTCGGGTACTTTGATGGGCAGATGACAGGTACTCGGGTACTCTGATGGGCTGTGACAGGTACTTTGATGGGGTGGTGACAGGTACTCTTTATTGGAAGGGGGGGCAATCAGTGTGCTTGGTGCTGACAGTAAGCGGTAACAAGCTGTTACTGCTATCTCCTCCTCACACACGATCGGTGTGTGAAGAGGAGAACCCGGTAACAGCTCGTTACCGCAGATTCTCGTCATTCTGTGACTGGCTGTGATTGGACACAGCCGGTTACGTGGTAAAGAGCCAATATCATTATACCCCGGTAAGGAAGTGGTTAAATGTCCCTTACTTTCAATCCCAGTGGTAGTGGCCATCAGGACAAAATGCGTAAAGCAGGTACACAGAGACCAAAATAACCCCTTTCCTTCTATCCAAAAATTCTATTCTATCCAAGAAAGCTTTTGACTTTGAATATACATTAGCTAAAATGAAATTAGGCAGTGGTGTCCAAAGTTTAAAGATTAGAACAATCAACACTCATTGACTGTACCAATAGAAACACTTTTAACACATTAATACATTCAGTGGGAGGTGGCCATTTGAGCATCACTGGTCTAGATGTAACTTACTTGGCTTGCCACATACCATAAAAAATATTTGATGGACATAACTGGTACTTTATTATATATCTTTGAATAGCAATTAGTAGAAAGCCAGAGATCCCAGGTCTTTTCTTGCACTTTATTATTATGAATCCAAACACGGAAAACTCATTTGCCACAATTGCATTTTCTGTAACTGATAAAACTGAAAAAATGTGAATGAAAAATGTGAACATACTGCAGCTCCAGTAAAAATTGGGCAAAACTATGAACTCTGGGATACAAATCTTGTTTTCTCATTGTCTACAATTGATGAAAATCCCTTTATAAAATAGCATTGTAAATGTAAAACACAATGTTAACAGGAATTGAGCCATTAGATTTTATGCAATAGGCTATGGGCCTATTTAAATCCTTTGAATTTGGCCTAATGCTGGACAAAGTAGTGTTTTAGCCATTTAGCAAAATGTTACACTCACGTTTCTCTACTTGCAAGTATTTAAGCCCCAACACTGGTATTTTTTTTTTTTTTTTTTTTTTACAAAATCAATATAGACCCCCAAGTAGGTGTTAAAGTGTTACTAAATCTATAACAGTAAAATCAGTCTGTATATGCAGTAAAACATGCTTGTTATAATCACTGTGGAACCTGAGGGGTTAATCGTGCGCATTGTGTAAAAAGGGTGTTTGATCCTGTCTTCTCTGGTCCTCCCCTTCTTCCACAGTCCTCAAACCATATCCTGATAGTACAGAGCCTTTGGAGTCAGTCTGCACATGCTCAGTTTGGTGTGTATTGCTAAAGAGGTTTTTTCGTCTTAAGAGGGTGCTTGAGATCAGAAAAGGGCCAATCAGCACTGTCCAGACAGAAAGACAGGGGTCATGCAGCCTTATAGGGCAGTCAGAGGAGAATGAAAGCTCTTCCAACAAGCTTTAATTAGTGCTCGGTCAGACACTGATAAAAGTCATAGGACTGCTATATACTGCTGATGAGAAAGGGCATTTAGTAGAGTTGAGCGAACACCTGGACGTTCGGGTTCGGAGGGTCCGAACAAACTTTGGAGTCAATGGGGACCCGAACTTTTAAGCACAAAAATGGCTGTAACAAAGTCCTGGCAAGGGCTAGAGGGCTGCAAAAGGAAGTAAAATGAGGGTAAGAGTAGGGCAAGTGCCCTACAAAAAAATGGGATAGGGAAAATAAATTAAAATCAAATAAAAAAAATGGGAAGGGGGGGGTGGATGTGGAGTAGGAGCCTAGAGGTTGACTAGGCCGTGACCATGGCAGTGTAGGTGGAAGTGGCGGTGGTCGAGGAGGAGGAGGAGGTAGCCAGCACATTATTTTTTTTTTTGTTTATCCCCCATAATATTGAGGCCTATTCAAAAAAACAAGTATACGAATGGCTGTGTGAGTCTGGTCTAAATGTTTATTCTGCACAAGGTACAGACAAGTCTTGTGGGATCCATGCCTGATTCATTTTAATAAAGGTTAGCTTGTCCACGTTGGCTGTGGACAAACGGCTGCGCTTGTCTGTGATAACGCCTCCTGCCGTGCTAAACACACGTTCAGACAATACACTGGCTGCAGGGCAGGCCAGCACCTCCAAGGCATAAACGGCAAGCTCAGGCCATGTGGCCAATTTGGAGACCCAGAAGTTGAATCGGGCAGACCCATCAGTCAGTACGTGTAGGCGTGTGCACACATACTCTTGCACCATGTTGCTGAAATGCTGCCTCCTGCTAAGACGTTGTCTATCGGCTGGTGGTGCTGTTTGTTGTGGCGGGCTGCTGACAAAGCTTTGCCACATTTCGGCCATGCTAACCCTGCCTTCTGGGGTGCTGGCG
>BLSH010426083.1:105541-128653 GCA_018402905.1 Glandirana rugosa
GGAGTAAATTTCAGGGTGGGTACAAAAATGTACAAAGAAAGTTTAATGAAGGCCATGGTACACTGGTAACGGCCATGGTACACTGGTGACCCTGGGTAGTGTACTGTCAACATTTGTTACCTACCGAAGGAAAGTGCGGTAAGTAACACATGTTAACACAACTAATCGAGACTGGTTAGTACCCATCTCAACTCGCTTGTGGACCTGCAAGCCCAAGACGACCAGGCAGGCTTGAAGCCCTGTTTCAGGCCCAGGCCTGCCTTGGGCTTGCGAGCGTGCCTGTTGCTTGGGGTAACTTTAGTTACCCCTGGGCTTGAAAATCCGTGTTTTTACCGACATCCTTTCAGGACCTTTCGGTCCCGACGTTTTCCTTCATTTTACCCCCATTCCCATCCCGTTCACGGGATGTTTTTTTACCCCTGTCCCTTTATTGAAATTTATAAAAATTTTTTTATTTTTGTATTTTTTACGTTTTTACCTCCACTTACACCTAGTAGAAGTTTGACACAGACTTTTCATAATTAATTGCCATCTTCGGTATATTGACAAGATTTTAGTAGAAGTTTGATCCCGTTCACGGGATGTTTTTTTACCCCTCTCCCTTTTATTTAATTTTAGTTTATTTTTTTACCCTTCCCCCCACCTACACCTCATCCTCGGATCTCCAACTGATCCGGCACTGGCACCGTCACATCCACCTTCACCGCCACCATCTCCTCATCCTCCTCCATCGGTTGTACAAAAAAAAAAAAAACATAACTCCGGATAAGTTTTTTTGTACCATCACAAAATACACCCAAATAATTTTTATGTTTTTATTTTTTTAAAAATATTTAAAGTTATTTCCCTGTCCCCATTTTTTTGTAGGGCACTTGCCCTACCCTTACCCCCATTTTACTTCCTTTTGCAGCCCTGGCTTTCCAGGACTTTCCTACAGCCATTTTTGTGCCTAAAAGTTCGGGTCCCCATTGATTTCAATGGGGTTCGTTGTCCGTGCGAGCGTTCGGGTTCCGTCCGGACCCGGACTTTGTCCCGAAGTTCGGACGGACCAGCAGAACCCGAACGTCCAGGTGTTCGCTCAACTCTACCCATGATTGGTCAGAGCTAATCAACACAATTGTACACAATGAATGGCGTGAAAGGAAGCCATCCATTGTTTACAACTGTCATGTGATGGGTCCCAGTGGTCACATGGTACCGGCAATGGTCACATGGTACCGGAAGTAATTTGAAAGAAACATGTAAAAACATGGGTGGGACTTTAAATGAGGCCAGGATCCAGTCAGAAGCTGTGCCTCCATCCCTATTCATTAGGAGCAAAAGGAGAGGTCGGGACTTTAAATTAGGAAATTGCAGCCAAGGTAGTACCATAAAAGCACATTTTATTAGTACAAATGGATATAGCAATATGAATAATATCACAGACATCAATATTCCAATCTTACATCTATGTAGAAAATATGATGATAGCATACATAAAATCTGTATCTAACCCCGATAGGGCATGAACAATATCATTCCAATAGTAGAAAAAGAGATGAATGTATTCATATATTTGCAAGGTTCTACGCGTTTCGTGGACATAGCCACTCATCAGGAACCAGTAGGGAATACATCAACATATGTCTGTAAAAAATAATAATTCAAGTAGTTTTTTTGTTATGCCATAAAGCAATATAGAAAGGGGAGACAACAAAACACTACACCCATGTTACCTTGCACGATTACTATTGGCGTCCAATGAAGTAGCAAGAGCCATGTAGGGTAGGCCAAAAGTAGGGTATTCGGGTGCTTCTGTGAAGAATAGTATGGAAAATGTGAAAGAAAAAGGGGGCAACAAGGGCAGCCTTAAGACGTACAACTAAGGGTGGTGGTAGTGAGTGTTGTAACTAAATTGTTGGCATATTGTATACAAATGGTGACTGACAGTGCAAGTCACCATAGGAATAAAGTGAACATGAGTAAATAAAGCAGTCAAACAACAACCACCCTGAGAAAAACGTACCAGTTAAGGAGTGCCTTGTTGATGAGCATGAAGTGCTGGATAGAGTATGAGTGCCCACAGGGGTCTAACACAGAAAAAAGTGCTATGCCTGGTTGTTAAATGTGCTAGGCGGGGCCGCGAGGCCACTCCCAACTACATGTGGGCGTCCGTAGGTGAGGGGAGGCCGCATCAACACAGGGGCGACCAAAAGTCTTCCTGCGGCGCCACGACCACGCCACCACAATGGACGCTAGATGGGGTCACATGCATCGGAGCGCGAAGTCAACAATGACGCCGCACACCTGGTGCACGGAGCGTGACGTTGATGCATGGCAGGCAGCCGCCCCCGCCCCCAGTGACCATAAGGAGAGGGGGAGAAGGGGAGGGCCCTGGCGTGCATCTCAGCTCCCGGAAGAACGGAGACACCATGGCAACCAAGCCCAAGCCACACATCAGACGGAGCAGCACCGTGACAGGCCAATGGATGCAAATGAAGATTGTTGTCTCTAGTTTAAACATGGTATAAATGCCCACTGTAAAAAGTAAACTTGGTAGCAATAAGTACATGCATGATTATGCATGAACTATAGGGGCAAATGCAAAAAATGGCCGCAAGCCTCCATCCCTAAATTAATTAATTTACCGGTACCGGAAGTAAGAGGCACATGTCATCCGGGAGGATGCCATATGACACTTGGCTCCCAAGTGTCATCCACACTGTCCCACTGAGTCCCTGACTTGGCTCTTCAGCTAAACCTGCAGAATACTCTGTAAGCGTCACCCACTCTGTCCCGCTGGGTCCCCAGCTTGACTCCGCTGAAGCTTTCCCAACTTCTCCATCGTCCCCGGTTAGTGAAAAAGGCTGCTCTGGTACGTCTTCAGACTTCATTGAGCTTGGCCTCTGATAACAGGTGACTGCCTACCCTTTACCTCTGGCTCTGGTTCTCACTTGCCTCAGGAGTGGTCGTCTCTGACAGCAACTGCTTCCCTTCACCGTGGCAACTACTGGGTTCTCCAGCTGGCAGAACCCCCTGCAACTTGGTTGGACTCCAGGCCTGAAGCCCCAACCCCACGCTGCTTGCTTCCAACCTGGTTAGGCCTTAGACTGCCTAGCAATCAGTTACTCCCGGATAAGCCTCAGTCTTCTGGCCTAGCAGCCAGGAGCTTCTCAACACACATCCACCCAGACAGCTGTCCATGTGGCACAGAACCCTGATCACCTGACTCCTCCCAAATAAATAGGCTCTCCCAGCAGGCCAAGGGGCCGAAGAAAACCCCTACCAATTGGCTGAGACAACCTATTCACTCATAGTCTGGATTCACTATGCCTTTGTCATTCTAATGCCACAGGCGACAACGCCACCTAGTGACAGCAGAGAAAGATGCATCAAGCCCAGATTTAGGGAAAAGTCAAAGGGGATCCCCTAACAATCGGCCAGGCTGATTACCACCCAGCAAACAAAATGCTTGTCATAGGGACAACTCCGGGGACAGGGTGCATGGCTGTATACAAATCGTTCTTTAGCCATGCCAATATGCAAGGGACCTTAATTTTTGAAGAGCTGTTCATCTTCCTGGTCAACAGGGTCCCATTGCAGTTTAAAGATATTCAAGTCTGGCCTAGGCACAGCTTGGGACTGAGAATGGTTTCCCTCATCAATGAAGGAACAGGACATGCTGAAGTTTTGCAGCATAAATCAACATGTCACTTTTCAGAGGGAGTCACATTGGCAATTCCAAGCACAGGCCTGCATGACTCAATTTGGGGCACTCGCTGCAACTGCTGGCATCTCAGAGCACAATCCAGCAGATAGCCAAAACAGGAATGTCCCAACAGCAACTTTCCTTCAGGGGCGGAGTAATCTTCAACCAATAACTTGACTCCACCAAACATGTATTTGTAATCCACATGATACAGGTAAGGTTTCGCAGTTCAGCAGTCTTACCAGTAATATTGGGGGTCAGGCAACTGTATGGCTTTCCCACTTGCATCCACAGTTGTAATGTAATATTGAAGATCCTTTTGGCTATGCAGACGAATAGTTACACAGTCTGGGTAAATATGGCGACCATTGTCCCAGGTCTGTGAGACATGAGCATACTTCACTGCATACCTTGGTGATAGCTCTTTGAAATCAATGTGCAGAGGGATTTTAACCACTTCAATACTATGCACTTAAAACACTTTCCTACCAGACCAATTTTCAGCTTTCAGTGCTGTTGCGATTTGAATGACGATTGCGCAGAGGTGCGACGCTGTACCCAAACTATTTTTTGATCATTTTGTTCCCACAAATAGAGCTTTCTTTTGGTGGTATTTTATTTTTTGCGCTACAAATAAAAAAGCGAAAACATTTGTGAAAAAAACATTATTCTCTGTTTCCGTCACAAACGTTGTAAATAAGTATTTTTCTCCATCACTGACGGACACTGATGTGAACTGGTGAGGCAGTACTGATTGGCACTGATGAGGTGGCACTGATGGGCACTGATGATGAGGCACTTATATGCAGCAATGATGGGCACTGATAGATGGCACTGATATGCAGCACTGACGGGCACTGATATGCAGTACTGACGGACACTGATAAGCGGCACTGATGGGCACTCATAGGTGGCACTGATTGGGACTCATAGGCGGCACTGGGCACTGATAGGTGGCACTGATGGGCACTGATAGGTGGCACTGATGGGCACTCATAGTTGGCACTGGGCACTGATAGGTGGCACTGGTATGCCCTGATAGGGGCACTGGTGGGCACTGGTGGGCAGATACACTGATAGGGGCCATTTCCCTGGTGGTCTAGGGTGGCATCTGAAGGTGGCACTGAGTGCCATCCACATTGGGCACTATGCCCCTTACCTGGTGGTCTAGGATGGTCTCCCTGGTGGTCCTGATCTCCTGATCAGCTCCCTGGTCGGCTCCCTGGTGGTCTAGGGTGGCGATCCGAGGGGGGCTGCGCTAATAAACCATCAGCACAGACCCCCCCATCAGGAAAGCAGCCGATTGGCTCTCCTCTACTCAGGTCTGCAGACCCGAGCACAGGAAAATCTGATAAACGGCTTTCCTGTTTACACTGTGACCAGCCATGATTGGAAGCTCTTTACCAAGATCGGTAATGCAGGGGGTCAGACTGACCCCCCACACCACCAATCGCTGCGATGCACGCCCCTCCCCCCCCCCCCGGGCGCGCCCCGGCATGTTATCCTGAGGAGGTCATATGACGCCCAGTGAGGATAACTCAACCACTTCACAGTCGTCATTCTGCATACGGCAGTTGGGAAGTGGTTAAGAAAGTTCCGGATGGCAATAACCACCCACTTTGCCCCTTCTCCTAAATCTCCTCTTTGAGCTGAGCCGATATGTATGGGTACAGGTAAACATACTCTTCAGCCACTTTTTTAGCAATGATGTGCTGCAGCTTGGACAGCCTGTTCAGTGTTTTAGGGTCTCCGCACCCAGGTAAGACCTGGCTATTTGAAGCACGTTGGACCCAATGCCCAGCGACAGTATCAGGTTTGCAAAGTGATTTTGACTGACTGGCCGGATTTGCATGTAGTAACTTTAGAAACCCAATTTGCCCAACGTTCTTCTTCAAAAGAACCGGTAAGGCACAAACGTGGTGCTGCACTGGTAGACAGTTCAATTTTAACATTAGCAGCCTGCACAGAAAGAACTTCATCCTCCTTTATATCACACGTTTGCTCCTCGTCACTCTCAGTACACTTTTCAGTCCATGACAAAATGTCTGAAAACAGTTTAGAAATCTGATCTGATGGGATATTTGAATCGGATATAGAGGAGCACTCTTTGGCCGGGATCAGGTTGCGCTTTGAACTAACAGCAATAGGCAAAGCAATCTCATCTCCCTTCCTGGCCACAAGAATACTAGGGCACTGCCACCAAATGTAGGCATGGGTAGCCAGCATGCCACAGCCCCCATGACAAAGTGTCGGAATTAATGGGAAAATAAAGTGGCGCTTGGCTGGGGTGTGGTGCCACCTTGTTAAAAGCTTATAGCTGACTTCCGAAATTTTAGATGATATAGAAGAGACATTGGCTCATTGTAAGACTTTGGATTTTTGGGAGTCTGTAATAGGTTCCTTGAGGTCAGATTCCCAGCGAGATAGAAATTCTGGAAGTGAGACACCCTGAAGTTTTTGTAGAGCTTTAGAGAAAAGAGATATACAATGCAGGGGTGGGGAAGACGAGTGTAATATTGATTTCAATGGACAAATCTCTGAATCTGTGTCCTAAGTGGCGTAGGAAGGGATTTGAGGAATTATTTAAATTCAGTGTATCTCCATGAATCCATGTATATGATAGTAGGACCGACATTGGTTTATTTGCAAGTCCTACCCTTGTCCATGAGATCTGGTAGTAAATACAGACGGTTAAACATAGACATTAGAAGAAAGTTGTATTTACATTTGCGTTGATGAATGGAGTCCCATATAGATAAGCCAGTTTTATAGGTGAAATATTGGTGGACCATTGTCTGTGTGAGCTAGGGATCCATGGTATGACCAATAAATCAGGGAGAGCAAGCCTACCAGAGTGTATGGGTTTGGAGAGGATGACACTGGAGGTTCGTGTGGTTGTACTGTTGCAGTTTACCTTTAGCGCTGTCCACCTTTGGCTGATATGTATTTACATTATCGAGCAATTGTAAATGTATGTAGGATATGCACTAATAATATGAAATATGTATATAAATGTAGCGCCATCCCCGTAGAAGCTGCATGTTATGTTGTGTGTTCTGTTCCTAACTTGACCTTGGCAAGTACCTCAGTACAACTGACAGCTCGGGTTTACACATTAGTAGAGATAAATTAATGATTGTTGCTAATACCTTAGGGTCACCCTGAAATGAGACTCAAGACCTTTGTAGCAAATAACAGAGTATACTGTCAGGTAAACATTGGGTAAACAAGGTACAACAGAGGTAAGTTGCCAATGGTCTCTTGAGCAAAACCTAGGTCTTTATAAAGGGCGTCTTTTGATATACTGAGAACTGTGCTGGAAAGTTAGTGAACTATGTATAGTTTGAAATGTAGTCTGCCAGCTACGTTGGGGCCCTTGGAGATGTTGGTGTGCTTAATGCAAAATGTGACGTGGGGTATTTCTGCACTCAGTGAAATAGTCTTAGAAAAATAATGGGTTCTTTGAAACACAGGCGGGGGAGGGGCCAGGAAAGGGGATACAGTTCTGTGGTGTATCTTCTGGCCAAACAGGTGCTCACTAGTAGACAATTGTAAAGTAATAGTAAAGACAAAGGATGATGAGTCTTTCCAAGGGGTATACATACAATCAACAAAGAGGTCACTAATTTGTCAATGGCCTGCTCACCAGCTCCTATTGATCTGTTGCAACAGACTTCTTCCGATAGAGAGGGCCCCCTTTAAAGTGGAGTTGGCTCTAGGTGGCTTCCTGTGGTGATTGGATGAATGGTGAACCCTGAGGCACAACAGTAATCTTTCAGCGTCTTGGGTCCAATCCTCCATGGCTGCAGTATCAGGCAGTAATATCAAAGGAATCCCTATGGGTCAATTCCTTAGATTACGTCGTATTTGCAGTAATCAAATGACTTTTGAGGAGCAAGCCTCTAAACTTTATGCTCATTTTTTTAGCTAGAGGTTACTCACAATGGTCATTGGACAGGGTTTTAAAGAATGCCAGAAAAAAAGAGTAGTAAAAGAGATCTCCTTTTGAGACGGAACAGACAGCAAACAACACATTCCAATACACAGAACTGTCCTTACATGGTTCTTGGTTACAGTTCTGAATTTAATCGGATTAAACACATCGTCAACAAGCACATACCAGTTCTTTTCAACGATTCCATCTGTTCCCAGATCTTAGATCTTAGGGTGTCAAAATAGTTGCCAGAAGAGCAAAGACCTTGGGAAACTTTCTAGCTCCCAGTTTCTTTGACTCTGGGTATAAAAAGTCACAGTCACTAACATGGCTCCACTGCAATGGGAATTTTAGATGTGGGAGCAATGATTGTCCCAGTTGTCCCCATGTGTTGCAGGGATGCAAATTCAAATGCACAGTTGATGGCAGGGAATATTCTATTGATAAATGTTATAATTGCAACACATCTTATGATGTTTATGCTATCACCTGTGCAGCCTGCTCCATTCAATATGTGGGTAGGACTACTCGGAGACTTAGGGATAGGTCATATCTTGCAGAGATTAGAAATAATAAATCTACCAACATTACCCGACATTATAACCTGCAACATGAAGGTGACTCTTCATTGCTGCAGGTTCAAGTAATAGAAAAGGTGAGGACACATAGAAGAGGAGGAGATGTATTTAGTCTCCTCTGTAAACACAAGTTTTTTTGGCTTCATAAATTAAAAAGTAGAAAACCTCATGGTTTAAACTTTGAATGGGATGTTACCAATTTTTATGACAATTGAGTAATTTTATTGACAAAAATATTTATTGTCTGTGAAAATGTTTTTTCATAGATTAAAGTATTTAAAAACATACAGTTTTATATGATCTTGATTGTCCTCACGTTTTTTGTCTTGCATTCTGGTCTAGGACAGAGATTGTCGGTATTTTTGGTATACACAATACAATTATTTTCAGTAATCTCGATTGTTTTAATAGGATATAACAACACTTTTCAACTACAATCCAATGCAATGATGTAAAGTCCTCAATTCACTTATCCACTTACAGCCCTCATATTCATATTTTCTTTGAGTCACCATTCTTTCTCAATAGACAATAATAAACACTCGTTCAGGTTCTCTGAAATAAGGTTTTCTATAATATAAAAACAAAAAAATCGACATATTCAACTTTTTTCTTTTTTCCCCTCTTTTAATCCTGACACAATATGTATGAACCATAAGGAATCATCCCTGAATTAAAAATAATCTAATAAAATAAAAATAAAAATAAAATAGATATAGACATAGGTAAGTCATGCATATATTTATGTTTGGATATTTTGGCATAATAGTGGTCCAATGTTCCACACTCCATACATCAGTAGAGCATGGTTTATGCAATTAATTTAATTGATTTTTATTTATTTTTTAACTTTTGTATGTGTGTGGTCATATGGTTACTAGTTATTTTTCACTTTTTTGTCAAATGCTTTTAAATTCTGATTCTTGTCTCAAGCAGTCTTTCTTTTAGAGAGAATAAAACACATATATATATATATTCCTCTGGACGTATAAGATCTATCGTTTATGTGAGCATGTTTCTCTCTGACAGACAGACTTTGACACAAATTGCTTTTTGCACTTAACATTATAATGTATTCAAATTAGTCACTAGGATCATTGCAATTGGTTTCTATAATGGTTTTCCTCTCACAATGGTTCTTTTTCTTTTGTATTAATTATGATATACATGTCTCCAATGTATTGTGCATTTGTTATATGCAATTTATTTTTGTGCAATCTTGTCTTGATTAAGACAGGTGGTTGCACTTGTGCACCATGCAATCTATTTGTCTACAATACACCTGTGCCATGAATGGCCATATATATATATATATATATATATATATATATATATATATATATATATATCAGAATTGACAATCGATTGCTAGATTATGACTAAGCAGACTATGTTTCCGTGAAACGCGTCAATCTCCTTGTGCCTTGTCATACTTATCAGTGGACATGTTGTGATGTGCATGTTAATTTTGGTCAATAAATGGAATAATCTCCAATTCAGCTGAAGTACTGTCTACTTGTTTTTGCATCAGGCAGTAAATCTGGATAGAATGACAGCCCGCTGCACACTCTTTTTGCCTTTTTTTGATACTCTGCAGCCAAGTGAGCAACTCTCTGAAAGGTAAAGGCCCCACCAGTGACACAGCATACACTCATGAACTGGTCTCCTAAGTCCTTTCTCTCTCCAAAAGGACCTTACCTTCTACACTCACTGGCACTGATCCCCCAACTGTCCCCACTCTTTACTGGGCTTTTCTATTTATATGACTCCTCCTGCCTCTAGGCACACAGGATCCTGTAGTTTCCTTGCCTGCAATTGTAATGGCAGTGCTCATAGCCCAAACTACACTCCTAGCATTTAATGTGAAAAATCAGGAACTTAAACTCCATAGGTCTTGTGACAAAAAAGGGAACTGTACTGAGGCAGAAACAAATAATAATGAAGCACACTTGAATGTAAAGACATATAAAGATAATGGTATTTTACTAGTTTGACCCCTCAGCAAGTGATTCACAGATAGAATAGATCAAATCTGAATTTGTATTTATTCCTAAATATTAAACATCAATTAAAAAGCACCTTACATAATTATAGTGACAACATTGGTTAGCACCATGTAGAGTGGGGGTCGACAACCTGTCGATCACAATCTACTTGTTGACCACCGGTGGCAATGGTAAATCATGAACACGTCCCTGCTTTGCTGGTCTATCTCCTTAGCCTCCACTGCTCTCATCCTCACAGCAGGTATCGGGAGCTGCCCCAGTTAACCTTTCAAGTTAACCAGGAGATGATTGGTGGCTAGGACACAGTGTGGTCCTAGCAACCAATCGCCAGCTTGTTAATCTAAATAGTTAACTCTGGCAGCTCCCACTCCTGTCCTCTGTCCAGAACTGTGTTGCCTCCTGCTCTGCTGTACACCTGTGTAAGGTAGGAGAGTGAAGCTAGGAGCTAGGACAATGTGTGTTTATGTGCCGGAGTGATGTGGATGGGACAGAGGACACTGACTAGGGAGGGACAGCGGACACTACTGTGGAGGGGGCAGAGGACATTACTATGGAGGGATGATGTGAAGGGGCAAAGGACACTACTCTGGGGGGTGATGTGAAGGGGGAAGTTGACACTACTATGGAGGGGCAGAGGACACTAGACTTGGGGGTGATGTGAAGGGAGGCAGAAGACTCTGCTATGGGGGGAGAGTACATTACTGTGGGGGGGTGATGTGAAGGAGGGCAGAGGACACTGCTATCAAGGGCAGAGGGGCAGAGGACACTGCTCTGTGTGGGACACTACAGTGGGGGGTGATGTGAAGAAGGGCACAGGACACTGCTGTGGGGGGAAGAGTACATTACTGTGGGGGGAATGATGTGAAGGGGCAGAGGATCCTACTGTGTGGGAGGGGGTGATGTGAAGGGGCAGAGGACACTACTGTGGGGAAAACAGAGGACACTACTGTTGGGGGGGCAGAAGACACATCTAAGGAACCTGTGGTAGGTAGTGTCCGTAGTCGATCAGATCAGGTCGGCAACAGATCAGGCAAAGCCTGATCCAGAGAGTGGTCAAGCAGGCAGAAGTTATACACGAGCTGGCGATAAAGTACTGAATCAGCAGGCTGGAGAGTAGTCAAGTATTCAGGCAGAAGTTCAATACACAGGAATCAGCAATACAGAGGTACCAAACACCCAGGGTGCAAGTCCAACAAAGGGCCATTGAGTAACAGGAAGTGCTGCTTTTTATGGGTTGCTGATTGTACATTGTCTGTAGCTGGCAGCAGGTGGGGCTAGTTAGTCCAAGGCAGTACATCAGGCTGGGAGAACATTATGAGAACTCTAGAGCTCCCCTGTGGCACAACAGGTAAGGCTGCAGCTGTGGGACCTGGAAGATCCTGGTTCAATGAAACCCAGGTACCTGACAGGGCCCCCTCCCCAGTGGACCCCTCCGGGGGCCTAGCGGGGCTTAGCGAAAAGGAAGCATAGAAGTCTTGTATAAGAGTGGGGGCATGCAAATCTTTAGCTGGAACCCAGGAACGATCTGTGGCTGGGTATCCCTTCCAATGGACCAGATACTGTAGGCCATGGCCCCGCTTTCTAGAGTCCAGAATTTTAGAGACTTCAAACTCATGCTGTCCATCAACAAGAACAGGAGGAGGTAGCTGTTGAGTTCTGGAGTAACGATTGAAAATTGCCTGGAACATGGGATGTATTCGGAGAGAGGAGGGCAATTTCAACTGATAGGAGACTGGCCCGGCTCGAGCAATTATTCTGTAGGGCCTGATGAATCGAGGACCCAATTTGGTAGAGGGTTGTTTCAGTCTCACATATTTGGTAGACAGCCAAACTCTATCACGCACCACATATGGAGGTCTGTGGCATCTTCGTCTGTTGGAAAAAAGCGCATATTTGCCTGCTGCCTTCCGTAGCAATAGGCAAATCCTTTTCTAGTGTATCAGAATATTTTTCACCTGCTGATCCGCTGCAGGTACACTGGAAGAAGGCTGAAGTAGGGGAAAAGTCTAAAGGGTGATAGCCTAGGGCTGCGTAGTATGGCGTGGTATGAAGAGCACTGTGCCAACGGGAGTTAATGGCGAATTCAGCCAAAGGCAAATACTCAGACCAATTGGAGTGTAATGAGTTTATGTAATGTCGAAAATAGGTTTCTAGGGTCTGGTTCATGTGCTCGGTTTGACCGTCTGTTTGCGGGTGATGTGAGGTAGAGAGCGTTACTCCTAGTTTCTTGCAAAATGCTCTCCAGAATCGGGAAAAAAAACTGGGAACCGTGGTCTGAGACGATATTGGTAGGTATGCCATGGTGTCTTACAATTTGGGAAAGGAAGAGGGTAGACAGGGCTTCTGCTGTAGGTAATCCAGGGAGCGGTACAAAGAGAGACATTTTGGAGAAGCGATCCACTATGACCCATTTAGTAGTCATGCCATCGGATTTGGGTAAGTCTGTAATGAAATCCATAGTCAAATGGGTCCAAGGCTGGCGGGTTGCAGGAAGTGGTTGTAACAGCCCAGTGGGCAATGTGCGAGGTACTTTATTTGCAGCACAAGTTGGGCAGGCAGCCACATAGTCCGTAACATACTTCTTCATGTGAGGCCACCAGACTTGTCGTTGCAAGGTCTTAAGAGTGATGGTGACACCAGGATGACCGGATACCACACCATCGTGGGCCCAGAGTAGTACAGTTTTTTGGAGGCTAGGGGCTATGAACAGGTGGCCTGGTGGTACCTTTAAGCCTTGCGGATCATGATTCTGGGTTTGTTGTAACTGTTGGGCAAGAGCCGTAGAGATTTGTGCGACAATTTTGTGAGGTGTGATTATATACTGCTCTGTAGGTCGATCTTCTTCAGAAGTAGTGAATTGTCGGGAAAGGGCATCAGCCTTCTTGTTCTTATGCACAGGGATATAAGAAAGAATAAAGTTAAAATGGGAGAACAACAGAGCCCATCGGGCTTGATGTGAATTCAACCGTTTAGCAGTCTGAAGATACAGCAGGTTTTTATGATCAGTCAGGATAGAGAAGGGTTCAGGAGCCACCTCCAAATGATGACACCATTCAGACAATGCCAATTTGATGGCCAGTAGTTCACGATTCCCAATGTCATAATTCGTTTCTGTTGGTGAAAACTTTCTAGAGAAAAACGCCACTGGATGGATTCTACCGGACTTAGGTTGTCTTTGGGACAGCACGGCACCTGCTCCTACTTCAGAGGCATCAACCTTAACAATGTGCTGGAGGTCAGGGTTCGGATTCAGAAGAATTGGAGACTTGCTGAACATGTCTTAACTGCTGGAAAGCTGCGTTTGCTTCGAGGGACCACACTTTGCAATTTGTACCTCTCCTGCTCATAGCAGCAAGGGGTGGCAGCTGTGGAGGCAAAACATTTGATGAAGCACCTGTAGTAGTTTTCGAACCCTAAAAAGCTTTGGAGCCCTCTTAAGGTGGTTGGCTGAGGCCATTGCAAGACAGCAGAAACTTTTTGTGAGTCCATTTGGAAACCAACAGCCCTGATGATGTATCCAAGGAAAGGTATGCGGTGTTGATGAAAGCTGCAGTTCTCAATCTTAGCATAAAGGTGGTTTTCCCTCAGTCACTGTAATACCTGCTTTACATGTGTGACGTGCTCTAGAAGAGTCTTGGAAAATATTAAGATGTCGTCTAAGTAGACAATCACAAAACTGTTGCTGAAATCGTGAAAAATGTAATTCATTAAATGTTGGAAGACTGCAGGGGCATTACAAAGTCCAAAGGGCATAACCAGATATTCAAAATGTCCATTGCAGGTGTTGAATGCAGTCTTCCACTCATCTCCCTCTCTAATTCAAATCAGATTATAGGCCCCTCGGAGGTCCAGTTTGGTGAAGATAAGGGCTCCTTTGAGCACATCAAATAATTCTGCAATAAGAGGCAAAGGATAGGAGTCTTTTACAGTCATCTGATTTAAGCCTTGATAATCTATGCATGGTCAAAGACCTCCATCTTTCTCTTCCACAAAGAAAAAACCTGCCCCTACTGGTGAAGAAGAGGGTCAGATAAAACCTCTCTCCAAGTTATCCTTAATGTATTCTTCCATGGACTTTTGCTCAGGCTGTGACAGGGGATAGGTCCTTCCTTTGGGAAGAGGTGCTCCAGGAATTAGATTAATTGCACAGTCAAAGGAACGATGTGGAGATAGCACCTCTGCCTTTTGTTTGCAAAACACATCTGCAAATTCATGGTATTCATGAGGTAAAGTAGGAGGGATGGTCACAGAAGCCCAACAAACAACCAACAAGTCTTTTGGATCGAGGCAAACAGTTCAGGTGACAGGAAGGCCCCCAAGAGGTTAATAATCCATTTAACCAATCAAAAGAAGGGGTGTGTTGTTGTAACCATGGGTAACCAAGGATAACAGGCAGTAGTGGAGAGTCAATAAGAGACAGGACAACTTCCTCTTTGTGGAGGGCGCGTACCTGAAGGGTGATTGTTGTGGTTTCAAACTTTACAAGGCCATCTCCCAACGGCTGTCCATTCAGGGTGGTGATGCTCAGGGGTCTCGACTTGGGAACAAATGGTATGTTATTCTCTTTAGCAAAATTGTAATCCAGGAATATGCCAGTGGCCCCAGAATCCACAAAAGCCTCACAGGAGACAATTTTAAAGGCTAAATGGAAGACTGTGGATATGGTAATCTTGGTCTTGCAGGAAATACTTGTAAGGCCTAACCCAGCTCCTCCAACATGGGTTAGACCCTGCCTTTTACTGGATGGGAAGGGCAAGCAGATAACAAATGTCCTTTAAGTCCACAGTACAAGCATAGTCCAGTTTGTAATGTAAGGTACCTGTGGTAGGTAGTGTCCGAAATGGAACTTGTGCGCTGAGGATTCAGGTGAAAACATAGTCAATCAGATCAGGTCGGCAACAGATCAGGCAAAGCAGTACAAAATCGATATCCAGAGAGTGGTCAAGCAGGCAGAGGTCATACACGAGCTGGCGATGAAGTACCGAATCAGCAGGCTGGAGAGTAATCAAGTATTCAGGCAGAAGTTCAATACACAGGTATCAGCAATACAGAGCTATCAAACACCCAGGGAGCAAGTCCAACAAATGGCATGGAGTAACAGGAAGTGCTGCTTTTTATGGGTTGCTAATTGTACATTGTCTGCAACTAGCAGCAGGTGGGGCTAGTGAGTCCAAGGCAGTGCATCAGGCTGGGAGACTCCCCTGTGGCACAATAGGTAAGGCTGCAGCTGTGGGACCTGGAAGATCCCAGTTAAATGACACCCAGGTACCTGACAACACTACTGTGAGGGGTGATGTGAAGTGATGTGAAGGGGGGCAAAGGATACTATTGTAGGGTGGAGTGATGTCAAAGAGGGCAGAGGATATTACTGGGGGGTGATGTAAAGGGGGCAGAGGACACAACTGTGATGTACTATGTGTTCTTCATGCCATTTTTATTGGGGGTTTAATAGCTTATTTTTGTTTTAAAAAAAGGGTGTCACACACTGGGGATCTTTGATCTCTCCTATGTTATCCAGGAAGACCTCCACCTCTCAAAGGTTGCCTGCCCCTGTTGTAGAGGCTACATCAAGGATCATTGAATATGCATATATGATGACTATTGTAATCATCTTTAGAACCCAATATCAATAAAGTAAAATTGTTAACATGATGAAAAAATGCCTCATACTTGACATGTTTCACATCAGAGCTTCATCAGGATTTGGGTGACAAGTATAATGTTTCAATGAATCAAATTAAATGAAAACATTAGACACACTTTTCCAAAAGTCCAGATATGGTGCAGGCTTCCCACAAGTGGCTTGCGGTGCTATTAGGGGGAACCAGCCAAAAATCGGGTCCAACAATCTAGACAGGAAAATAAACTCTGCCATAATGATGCCTGAGATGGAGGGTGTAAAAGTGAATAAAGTCTACTTGCTCTAGAGCTCACCCAGACACAAAGCAGAAAAACAGATCCAGTCTGGCTGGACTGGGGGCAGACATCCTGTGTTTTGTTATCAGCTTTTTTTGCTTTGTGCCTGGTGAGCTTTGCGCAGAGTGGACTTTATTCACTTTTACCCTCCTCTGTCCCAGGCATTACTATTCCAGAGTTCCATTTCTGTCTAGATTTTTGGGCTCGATTTTTGGGTGGTTGCCCCTAATGACCCCTCAAGCCACTTGTGGGGCACCTGTGCCATATCTGTACTTCTAGACACGTGCATTTAATGTTTTCATTTATTTGATTCATTGAAACATTATACTAGTCACCCAACTCCTGATGAAGCTATGATTCAAAACACGTTGAGTATGAGGCATTTCTTCATCAAGTTGCCAATTCATTTTTATTGAAAACTTTATTGAAATAGTGTAAAACTCTGTTATAATCCTGTCTGGAGATATTTTGTAATAGTCAGAATTGCAACAGCAAATTCTATGAATGGTTTGTCTTTCCAATAAAATGTGTGGTGGCGATCATGTGGGTGTGTCTGTAAAGGATTAACTGTTCAGTTAACCTGCCCCAGTGGCAATCACTCTCAGGCTGCTGGTGGTTAGACTCTTGTCTTGCAATCTGCAAAATATTTTTGCAGGGTGAGGCCAGAGGGTGTAATCATAAAATTCTGGTGGCAGGGGTGGCATCTGACAGTGTAAGAAGAGCAACCAACTCTCCCTACACAGACTGTCAGTTCTCTCTACATTGTTTCACTGCACACACTGACAAATGGCTGCAGGGAACACACCCTTTGTCAATTTAACCCTGCTGGCCACAGTTTAAAGGTTAAGTGGGGCATTATAGGTCCTTTAACATTCAGTTTAGTGGATTTCACCCTGAACCTCAAACACCCTGAATTCGGTGCAAACCCAAGTCTCATTCCTATTTCACGCTTCTGGGTGCTCCCCCACCAAACACACCAGATTGCACATAGCTATTTACTAATTACAGATTAATCTTTATTAGCATCTTGCTAACTTTCAGGTGTAAAAAAGTAAAAGCCTTTTTTTTTTTTAAATGTAGCAGTACATGTAAATGGAAGAATGCAAAATATGATAATGATAATTATTAGGAATAGCAACAAAATTTCATATGGCAAGAGCTATTGGCTTAATCAAGGATCTGAGAAAAAGCAGCTAACCTTTCTTTCTACTCTAGTAACAAAACGTTTTAATTAGATTAGAACCAGAGACTATGGGTGATGTCTTCTAGTTTGCTCTCAAGGGGGAAGAATGGACTGGAGGCCAGGATACTTCCTCGAACCAAAGTAAATCTGGGAAGCAATACTAATCTATTAATAGTGCCTGGTCAGGACTGTCTCCCATTAGTATGCCATTAATGTAATGACCCTTGTACTACATTTAAAGATCATCATGATCAATTTTTATTCTGAGGTCAGACATATTGATTGTGCCGTAAAATGAGTCACATTTAATATATCCCATCATGATAATTAGGTTTATACTGAAATGTAGCACTAACCTGCAAATAATGAACATTATTGCAGATGAGGTATATAAAATCCAAAGGGCATGTGTTCACTTGTTAAAAACAAGATATAGGGCTAACGTAATTATGTTATTATTGCTAAGGTGTAACATCTGTAATGTGCACTCTTTTAGCACATTTCAGCCTATGGGGACTCACTTATGTTCACAGGAAATAGCATTGCATTACAACAGGTTAAAACTAGTTATCCATTGAAATCAATGGTGAAAGCATGAATGCTAAGTGGTTTTAACATAAGTTTGTAAAACATACACGCAACAACAGTCTCCAAAACAGAAAACCCACACACACAAAAAAAATCAGACTGATACTTTAAAGTGTCTGAAGACAGATAGACTCTTGTTGTCAATCGAAACAAATGCAATTTTCACTTTTAACTGTCTAGTAGAGTATTGGATACTAAAGTATGAGTATTATGTGCCACAGATTCTACTTTTAGGCTCTGTCCTTTTCCTTAGTATGGAGTCACCTACTAACTCCTTGTATCTTTCTGTGACTTTAGGAACTGTCTTGATAAGGGTGTCCTGCACGGCCCTAAAATGTTGGTCTTCTGTATTCATGGTGGTTCATTAACCATCTATTCCAGATACAATGATGGTGTGCTGTAGAGGAATGCATTGATCTCTGAAACTTCAAGTATATGTAAACCCCAACAACGAAATGCTCTTATTTGCTCTCTTTTTATCTGGTAAATACTGTATACCATTGAAAGCATTTCATTATATCTGTTGGATAAAAGCAAAAAAAAATACCTGTTAATCTTGCCAAAAACCTTGTGAACTTCCTGTGCACGTTGCTGACTGTTATCAGTTATGTGTTAAATGCTGTGCTGTAGAAAAACTCTAATCAATAGTGAAAGATAGCATAAATAAAACCAAAACCAAACAAGTGCGTGTGAGCTTGAAAAATATCAAGCTCATGCCAGATTAATAAGTATTCACCTAAATAGAAAAATGAATCAATAAACAAACAAGTGTAACAATTTGTGTTATCCAGGTGATCCGTGGTATTCCCAGAGATAGAGTGGTAGTGGTGATAGAAATACAGTTCCGTGAATCAATATAATACACAATTCCTCAGAATGGTGTCAGTGACTTCATACATTTAGTACCACCATTGTGCTTTGTGCTCTCAGGCCTCTCACCTCCAGGTAGATGTCATATAACAGATATTGTATATGATTATCCTCCTAGACTGTGATGGTGGTCACCTCCTCTTCCTCCTCTTTATCTCTAGGGGGCTCTCTGTTGGGATCTCCTATGGGTTCCATTACTGGGGGGTGCTGTGCCTTTAGAATTGATCTGCATTCACGCTGCCCAAATGCCAAGCTCATATAACAGGGAAATATCAAAATAGCCTCTTATGGTGCAGTATTAAGGTTAAATATAATTTATTGAAAACTGAATGCACTTACAGTTAAAAAGCATTGAATACGCTGTATTACAAAAATCCCGGGCTTTACTTTCCCATGACGTCACTTCAGGTCTGCATCTGCCATCTTTTGCCCTACAGGTTACATCAGGGTCATGTGACTTCTTTAGGGGGTGGTGGCCGACAAACTTAGTGTTCTTAAATAGCCATTGAAACCTAATAGATTGTCTGCAAGTTTGTTAATTTTGTCAAAGTCCAATAGAAGTGGATCGACTGCCATTTTGTTGGAGTACAGAGGAAGTTCAATGGCAGCCATTTTCCCATAGGTAAATAAGTAATATGGTGGTGGCCATGTTGTTGAAGTAGATATGTGTATATTATTGGCGGCCATGTAATTGGGGAGAGGGCTATAAAGATCATTATAATAATAATATGCATGCTAAAGATCGGTACATGCGGGACCAATGCTTAACAATAATTTACCTGTAGATCTTAAAGTGGTTGTTAACCCACCAACTGAAAATTACACCATCCTCTCTGTTTATTCATGTAAACTGTTACTGTGTCTGTGCCTTATAAAAATAATGCAGCTAAATACTTGTTTTCAGAGCGCTGATTGGCGCTCACGTGACCCGCCGCCTCTCTCGGCCTGTCAGCTGCAGCGGGCGGAGGATGCCCCGCTGATGTCAGTCAGAAGGGGAGGAGAAGAGAGGCAGCGGGTCACGTGAGCGCTTTGTAAACAGGTATATAGCTCCATTGTTTTAATAAGGCACAGACACAGGAGCACTTTACATGAATAAACAGAGAGGATGGTGTAAAAATGTACAGTAATTTGAGCAGCAGGAGCAGAGGGGGGTGGGCACAGACACAGAGATGATAGGCAGGGGAGGAGAGCACAGAGGAGGACAGAGGAGAGAGCAGATGACGGAGGCACGTAAAGTGACCACGGTGTCAGGACTCAGCAGGCTGATACACCATGGTCAGTTTACATAGGGGAGGGCAGAAACTGGCAGGATTAGCCAGGTGCACAAGCCAGTGCACAAGCACTGTGTTGTGTAACATGCTTTAAAGGAACAGGATCTTTATCAGGCATTTAATACAATAACCTAATTGAAAACACAAATCAAATAAACAATTGATACAATAGCATAATAATGAAAGCCCCTTGACCCCCCCCCCCCCCGCCTCCTAGGGAAAGGGAGCCTTGACTGCTGGGAGGTTGGCAGCTACGTGGGCGTTAATCTAAAACAAGGAGTTTAAGTGGCTCAGATGGGATTGGCCACTAAGGCACAAGGTGACTGGGTGGAGCCTATGCTCTAGAAAAAGGCTACACAAGGGCAAGTCCCACCACTTTAGGGAGATTCTGACATCACAAGAGCTGCCCACCCGCCTGCCTGTTGTGATTTTTGCCACTGCTTTATTGCTAGTTTTGTGATATGAACAGTAGGTATGGCGCTGTTCTAATATACACTAGTAATACAATGTGGTGCTTACAATGCTCATCTTAAATCAGTATAAAATGATTCTTAAAACCAAGGTGCAGAAAAAAAATCCTTTTAAAAATGGTGCTTACAATGCTCAGCTTAAAACCAAACTGCAGAAAAAGTCTTTCATACATTCAATGATGGTGATAAAGGTGACTTGTGCTTTTCCTTAAATATACATGGTGCATATGATAATCAACATAAATCGTGTGTATCCAAAGTTATGCAGATAAAAAAGTTCATAAAGTGCAATGTTCAATATTGGTGATAAGGTGACTTGTGCTCCTCCTTGGTCCAGATGATGTCAGCACCATTTTTAAAAGGCCTTTTTTTTCTGTACCTTGGTTTTAAGAATTGTTTTATACTGATTTAGGCTGAGCATTGTAAGCACCACGTTGTACTATTAGTGTATAATAGAACAGCGCCATACCTACTCCTGTTCATATCACTCTATACTCTTGTTCCCCTCTTGGGGGGCAACAGTAGGGTCAGTAGTTCTACCCACCATACAACACTATCTTCTCATGCCATCAGCGCGGCACTAACCTAACTCCCTTCCTTTTATTGCCAGTTTTACCTGGCCAGCAACGGATGTTGCTTTATGGGCTATACCCTCAAGTTTAAGACTGGGATCAGTTTAATGTCTGTCTCGCACTGATGGTGGAGAGGGGCCTCTTAGACTATCTGTGTTTGTTATGGATGCTCACGGTATAAATGTGACTGGCATTGTTATGTGGTATTTTGAACATTGTTACAGTTGGTAAGTTCAATTAGGCTGTGGCCTTGCCCTAATTCCAACTTAAATACGTCTGTGTGTCTTTTCTTGGGGGCAAGGTTTTGGTTGGTAATAGCTGGTTAAAGCACGCCTACGCTTCTCGGCACTCATGCTGCATAATAGAGTGGGAGATCAGTTATCGTTGTTTCAAGTTCTCTCTGTGAAATGAAGAGTACTTTCCCCTATGTTATGGTAAAGATGACAAGGGGAAGTGTTCTGTAGTCCAGTCCCAGGGGGATAATGCTGCTTCTTCATAAACATAGTATGGTGAGTGAGCATTGTCACCATAGGACAGGAGGTTTATTACTGGCAGGATCACCAAGCAAAAAGGGAAACAAAAAAAAAAAGAAAACTGATGCAACCACCTCATCAAAGGACATATATGCTGCAATATCTTATATTTTTCCTCTTGGGTTTGGATTCACTTTCAGTCAGATTTCTCTACCTAGGTTCCCAGCGTGGAATTACCTTAGCCACTGCTTTTGTCACCCTTCTTGGTAAATGTTTCACTCTTTCACAGTACAGATGCAGTACCCTGGTCCTAATCAGGGTTGCTATTAAATTTAGTTCTGCTAGGCGGTAACTAACCTGGCCAATTGATAAGGGATCACCTGATTGTTGACTTAAGCCTGGGTTGGTGCATCTCTCTCTCCTGTTGTTGGGTGGCACTGCTGCTCTTGACATTAGAATGACAAGATCACATTGTATCCAGGTTAGGAGTGGATATGTTGTCCCAGCCAATCAGTCAGGGTTTCTTTGGCCCCAGGGGCTGCTAGGAGAGCCTATTTACTTGGGAGAGGTCATCGGGGTTCTGTGCCATCTGGACGGCTGTCTGGGTGGAATGTGTAAAATAGTGAAAAGCCCGCGCTCACAAATAAATTATTGTATAAGAGAAATATATATAAAAAAAGGGGTGAACATAAAACCAAATGTCCAAAGAGTATTAAAATGTTAATTGTTAAATATGGGCAGCTCGCAAAAAAAACAACTGATCCAATTGTATAAAACAAGTCTATAAAATATTTGCAGCGCCCCTAGAAAATAATGAAGCAATAGTAATTATAGTCGCAGGATCTTGTATGGATGGTGAGTCCACTGAAGAAATACAGATAATGGATTATGTCTTGATTGATACTCCACTAATAAATGTAAGATTTATGACAGTTCCAAAACCATAAGTCCTATGAGAATATGACAAGGCAACAGGGTATATGATGAATCCAAATAAAGTATGGGTGTACTCTTACCAGAAGCCCTAAGGCTATGCGCGAATGGTCAAATGATAGACCCACGGATGGTCATCTGTTGTCATCTGGATCCAATTATGTAGTATGTTGAGATCCAGTGGTTGGTTCCAAAGGGGTGTTTAGAAGCGATGTCATCCGTCCAAGGAGCCGAGGGTATGATGAGTTGGATCCTTATCCAGGTGGATGGTCCCGCTGTCTCCAGGTGGATCTTCCTCAGGTAGTGGGTTGCACTCAGAGTGTTTGGATGAAAAAATAAAAAGCGCAATAGTGTAATACTGCATACAAAAGTGTTTATTGCGCCAAATGGAATAAAATGATACTCACAATATAATAAGTAAAAACAGAGCTCTTCAAATAAATGTGACAAAGGGGTCAGGAAACCCGACGCGTTTCGGCTCAGGAAGCCGTCATCTGGGGTATAACCCCCCTCTGTCACTACCCTTATTTATAATAAAAGCAAAATGTACAGGAACCCGCCCCTGGCGGGGCTAAAACCGGAAGTCAGTTTTTGCTTAGTAAAATGGCGCCAAACGGCGTGAGTTCCAAG
>BLSH010426083.1:128663-158441 GCA_018402905.1 Glandirana rugosa
CGACTTAGGAGACGTTCGTAGTGGGCGTGACAGGACTGCCCAGGGTTAAAACTGAGACGACTTCGAAAGGGTTGAAGAAGTTTCAGGGGACCATCACTTGTTCCGACGAGATCATGAAGGAGTCTGAAGCGTTTGGACCGGAGGCTATTGTCCTCACTAACGGGGGAATTAAAGACTGGAGACTAAGAGAGAACGGAGACCGCTGTCCTCACCAGCGGAGACGACCGGTGACGAAACGAAATGGATCCTGTTGTTGAGTTAAGAGGTAGGTCGTCTTAGGAACGTTGAACCAACCCGAGGTCCGGACTTCGGGGTTGAGACGAAAAGTTGTGTGTAAGGTGGGTTAATTATTTACATTCTAAATACTGTCAATCTGGTAAGAGTACACCCATACTTTATTTGGATTCATCATATACCCTGTTGCCTTGTCATATTCTCATAGGACTTATGGTTTTGGAACTGTCATAAATCTTACATTTATTAATTGGGTGGAATGTGTGTTGAAAAGCAGAGTTGGGGCTTCAGGCCTGGAGCCCAACCAAGTTGCAAGGATTCTGCTGGATGGAGAATTGAGTTGTTGTCCTAGGTAAAGCAAAGCAGTGGCCAGCAGAGGCGACCACTCCTGTCGCCAGAGGCAAGAGAGAATCAGAGGTCAGAAATTAAGGGGGCAATCACTCCTGTTATCGGAGGCCAGGTTTGCGAAGTCTGAGGAAGTACTAGAGCAGCCTTGTTCACTACCAGGGGACTTTGAAGAAGTTGGGAAAGCTTCAGCAGAGTCAAAATTGGGACCCGTCAGGACAGTGCGGGTGATGCTTGCAGAGGATTCAGCAGGATAGCTGAAGAGCCAAGTCATGGAACCAGGGGGACAGTCTGGGTGAGACTTGGGAGCCACAGGGGGTTAGTTGTGGGGAAGCTCAAGGGATCCAGTGGCAGCTGGGATCTGAAAAGTCTAGTGAGAGACTGGGAGCTCAGTGAGAGGATCTACAATGGGATACAGTGAGTTGTGATCTGCACTGAAGTCAAAGTTGCAAGTTGCTATAGGAAACAGCAGTTGTTAGGAACGGTTTCACCTGTTAGTGGCACTGTAGCCCCCAGACCTATGGGCCGCAGTTCCGGTGTCCATCAGTGGGTGTCCCTTAGCAGTCGGAGGCTGAGCAGTTCCAGTGTCCACCAGCAGGTGTCTCTCGGCAGTCAGGACCTGACATCATCTCCTGCAATCAGGCATCACCTGAGACTGTTTGCAAGAAGTGTATTTAAACCTGGGAGTGCTGTGTTAGTTCGCCTTGGTATTGCTTCCTTGTGCCTTTGCATTCTGAGACCTGCATTCTGAAACCTGCATCCTGTATCCAGAACCCTGAATCCTGTCTTGTCCTACTTCTACACCAGCTGATCTGCTCCAGTCTGCCTCCACACCAGCCGATCCATCCCGATCTGCCTCCCCACCAGCCAACCTACTCAAGCCCATCTCTACATCAGCCAATCTGTTCCAATCTGCCTCCACACCAGCCGATCTGTTCCAGCCTGCTTCTACACCAGCTGATCTGTTCCAGTCTGCCTCCACACCAGCCGATCCATCCCAGTCTGCCTCCACACCAGCCAACCTGCTCAAGCCTGTCTCTACACCAGCCAATTTGTTCCAATCTGCCTCCACAACAGCCGATCTGTTCCAGTCAGCTCCTACCCCAGCCGATCAGTTCCTGTCTGCTCCTACACCAGCCGATCTGTGCCAGTCTGACGATCCAGTACCCGCTGTCCAGTCTGATGATCCAGTGCCCGCTGTCCGGTCTGATGATCCAGTGCCCGCTGTCTGGTCTGACGATCCAGTGCCCGCTGTCCGGTCTGACGATCCAGTGCCCGCTGTCCAGTCTGACGATCCAGAGCCCGCTGTCCAGTCTGACGATCCGGTGCCCGCTGTCCAGTCTGACAATCTGGTGCCCGCTGTCCAGTCTGACGTTCCAGTGCCCGCTGTCCAGTCTGGCGATCCAGTGCCCGCTGTCCAGTCTGACGATCCAGTGCTCAATGTCAAGTCTGATGACCCGGTGCTTGCTGATCCTGTGCCTGATGACCCAGTGCCCACTGTCCCTGTGCCCACTGTGCCTGATGACCCAGTGCCCACTGATCCTGTGCCTGATGACCCAGTGCTCGCTGATCCTGTGCCCGATGACCCAGTGCCTGCTGATCCCATGCCTGATGACCCGGTGCCTCCTGATCCTGTGCCTGATGACCCGGTGCTCGCTGATCCTGTGCCCCATGACCCAGTGCCCACTGATCCTGTGCCTGGTGACTCGGTGCCTGTTTATCCCGTGCCTGATAACCCGGTGCCCTCTGATCCTGTGCCCACTGATCCTGTTCCCGCTGACCTTGTGCCTGATGACCCAGTGCCCGCTAATTCTGTGCCCAATGACCTGGTGCCCGCTGACCCTGTGCCCAATGACCCGATGTCCACTGATCCTGTGCCTGGTGACCCAGTGTCTGCTGATCCTGTGCCTGATGACCTGGTGCCCGCTGATCCTGTGCCTGGTAACCCGGTGCCCGCTGATCCTGTGCCTGATGACCCAGTGCCCACTGATCCTGTGCCTGGTGACCTGGTGCCCGCTGATCCTGTGACTGATGACCCAGTGACCATTGATCCTGTGCCTGATGACCCGATGTCTGTTGATCCTGTGCCTGATGACCTGGTGCCCGCTGATCCTCTGCCTGGTAACCTGGTGCCCGCTGATCTTGTGCCTGATGACCCAGTGCCCACTGATCCTGTGCCTAATGACCCAGTGCCCGCTGTCCCTGTGCCCACTATGCCTGATGACCCAGTGCACGCTGATCCTGTGCCTGATGACCCAGTGCCCACTGATCCTGTGCCTGATGACCCAGTGCCCACTGATCCTGTGCCTGATGACCCGGTGCCCGCTGATCCTGTGCCTGATGACCCAGTGCCCGCTGATCCTGTGCCTGATGACTCAATGTCCGTTGACCCTGTGCCTGGTGACCCGGTGCCTGCTGATCCTGTGCCTGGTGACCCGGTGCCTGCTAATCCTGTGCCTGATGACCCCGTGCCCGCTAATCCTGTGCCTAATGACCCGGTGCCCGCTGATCCCGTGACTGATGACCCGGTGCCCGCTGATCCTGTGTCCACTGTCCAGCCTGCTGTTTTGGTACCTGCTGTCCCACCTGATGTTCCGGTGCCCGCTGTCCTGCCTGGTGTTCCGGTGCCCGCTGTCCAGCCTGATGTACCAGCACCCACTATCCAGTCTGATGATCTGGTTCCTGAATCCCAGCCTTCTGTTCTGATATCTGCTTTTCTGGTGCCCGCTGTTCCGGTGCCTGTTGTCCAGCCTACTGATCCTGTGCACGCTGTCCAGTCTGCTGATCCTGTGCCTGCTGGCCAGCCGGATGTGCCTAAGATTGTGAATGACCCATGGTACCCCAGCATTGGGGTACCTAACCTGTTACCAGACCAAGGCAGTGGAATTCCTGGCGTCTTTCTGGATCCCAGCAACAGGGCCTCTGATCTGGAACCTGGCATTCCTTGGACTCATGAGACACTGTCCGGGACACTTTCTGCTATGGCTGGTTGGAGCATCCAGAGGTCGCTCCTTCGAGGGGGTACTATTAGGAACGGTTTCACCTGTTGGTGGCACTGTAGCCCCCAGACCTATGGGCCGCAGTTCCGATTTCCACCAGTGGGTGTCCCTTAGCAGTCGGAGGCTGAGCAGTTCCAGTGTCCACCAGCAAGTGTCTCTTGGCAGTCAGGACCTGACATCATCTCCTGCAATCAGGCATCAACTGAGACTCTTTGCAGGAAGTGTATTTAAACCTAGGAGTGCTGTGTTAGCTAGACTTGGTATTGGTTCCTTGTGCCTCTGAATCCTGAGACCTGCATTCTGAAAAGTGAAATCTGAAACCTGCATTCTGAAACCTGCATCCTGTATCCTGAACCCTGAATCCTGTCTTGTCCTACTCTCGATTCCCTTTGACTGATCTCCCATGTAGTACCCTGGCCTGGCTTAAAATTTACGGTTTGAACCTTCCTAAGTTATTCACTAGTTATATGCTCTTGGTTGGCTTCACCATTGCTATTTTGGTTGTACGTTTGATTACTGTTGCGTACCTTATAAATAAATCATCTTATTTTCACTTACGCTTATGTTTGGTATTTTCTGTGCAGTTCACACTGTTCTGGTCACACCAGATTTTTGACAGCGGTTTACAAATACAGTTTGCTGCAATTCAGCTTAAAGGCCCTTGAACTGTTTAGCTGTCCTATTCCTAATTTTTGACATTATTCCTGCAAGATTGCAACTGCACTGGGATTTCATCTGGCTCTGTGGGAAGGTGGCAAGTAACATCTTTGTTCCTCATAGACTGTGTTATTATCCATATGTGGGGGAGAACCAATGTGCCATTTTACACCAGCGCTGCAGGGGTTTAGGCAGACTCCATTAAAGTTTTGGCGCATTGTGGGCGGAAGGAGGCAGGCACTGAAGTTCTTAGAGAACATGTGGACCAATCAGTTGGCCAGGGGGAGGAGATACCGCTCTGCAGAGGAGGAGAAGGAAGTGCTGTCACCTGTGACGCCATTGCTCCCTCTAGAGATATGGTATGGCTGTTGTATGGAGAAGATGGCAGATTGGAAGGTGTGTGTTCCGTATGTCAGAACTGGTCTGAGAGGATGGAAGGGCATTCTGACGGATACCGGAGTGAGATACACACCTAAAGGTAGCCTTGCATTGTACACTGCGGGAGGCTATGAAGCTCTTGGGCTGATCTGTGGAAAATGTTCTGGCCTGGCCATGAATCTGCGGCCT
This sequence comes from Glandirana rugosa, assembly GCA_018402905.1. Classification (NCBI taxonomy): domain Eukaryota; kingdom Metazoa; phylum Chordata; class Amphibia; order Anura; family Ranidae; genus Glandirana; species Glandirana rugosa. Next base: position 133,466 of record BLSH010426083.1, read on the forward strand.
TGGATCATCTGCGGATGCTGCAGAAAATCCTTACTCGAGGTAGTCTCGCCAGCCCAACCTCCGCATACACTAAAGGTGGATTGGGATAGGAATGTAAGCCTGAATTGGGTGAAAGTAGTGTACCAGTGGGGGCTGTAAAGCCTGTGACCAGCAAAGGAGATGAAAAAAGAGAGCTCACTCATCGGGGGGGACTTTTAGGGCACAAATACAATCATAAACAGATATGCGTAAAAAGTATCAACATTTATTATACAATGTTAAAAAACATCAGTGAAATCCATTGAAAAAGACAAGTAACAAATAAAAGGCAAAAGGGTGCCGACAGGTATCAGTGACACTCTAATGCATTTCGGATAATATTTCCTTCTTCAGAGGTGTTTCTGTGTACTGATAGCCTTGTCAGAAAGCAAATCTGAAAGATATGCAACATCATAGTCATCAAATATATCACATCCAAAATGCTAAACGATATGTGCATGCGTCTGACATTTGCTTACCTATCCCTGCTGGCGAGGAAGGGGAAGAGGGTGGAGACAGATTTTCTCCAATATATTTAGTAGTCTTGGTATAAAAGGCCAGAGGGTGGTTCAAAAATAAGTGGATGAAAGGAACATGGCAGTCTCCCACAGCACACGCACACACTATTTCCCAACAGAGGGTCTAGGTACCATCCCACAGGGCTAGGGGGGAGAGCAGATCACAGGGTGCATGTGTAGGCAAACAGTAGATGCCAACAGATATATCTGAAAAAATTGCAGGCATATATGTAGATCAATACATGGTAAACATGTGCAGTTTCACATGCCACACCATATGGTCAAAAAATTGCTGACATGTATGAAACAAGTATACCTGTCCTTAGGGAGGAAGACGTTTTCGGTGTGAAGAAATGAAGCAGGGGTGCAGTTCACCCACAGAGAAGTTTGTTGGATGGTCACTAAGCACAGATAAATAAAAGAGGCAATCAGAACAGGATGAGGTAGATAAAATCAGGCTGTGGGGGATAGTGACCCTGAAACAGAGACCAGGGTTAATCCCCGTACGTAAATGGAGCAAAAAATAGTGGAAGACAAGAGATATATCCATACCTTGATCCTATAGTGAGCACGTGTCATTCAACACCAGTCCGCTGTCCTACTAACAATGGTGGCAGACGGTGATATTTGAGCAGAGCTGAACGGCCTGAAGAGCCAATCAGCTCAGCTCCAGCTGGCCCACAGAAGATCCAATCTTACCCCCCAGCTGCGGGATGCATCCTGATTAGGCCCACTGGGCGTCCGACGTGCGGCGCCGCCCCGAATCGGCGGGATGACGCCACACGTCGGGCGTCTGACAACATAGTTCCACCCAGGAACAAGGCGTAAACCAGGGCCATCCAGTGTGGGACTCCCCTGGTGGCCAGATAGATAAGTGCATCACCGAAGAGACGGCAGTGAAATGGCATCCATAGAGGGTGGAAAGAAGACCGTCTAAACCCAAAGGTAGTCAGCCTGGATGCGCCAGGCGGGAAAGAGCCATCCATAGAGGGTGGAAAGAAGGCCGTCTAAACCCTAAGGTAGACGGCCTGGATGCACCAGGCGGGAAAGAGCATGGGTATATGCCAGGCGAAAAGACACCACGAGCCATCCCGCAATGTCTGGGCAATTAGCATGAAGGTTACTCCTAAAAAACACAAAAGGTCTGATGTCAAGGGGGACATAAGGGGAGACAAGGAAGCAGAGTCAGTGCATGACAGACATGTCACCCAACATTTACAGATGTGGGGCACAATAGTGGTATGATCACAAACAAAAACCAAAATGAAAGGATGTATAGGTGAAACAACGACAACCGTACAAGGGACAAACAGACAATAACACATACAGGCACAAAAGACCATGGGACAATCTATCTCATCCACTTCCCAGAAACAAAACCCTCCAAAAATGGTTTGAACGAGATATTCGCCTTAAGTCCTGGGAATGTGATGGCATTGAATTTGGCTATCCAACTCCCCTCACATTGTAGTAGGACTTTGTCCCAGTCGCCTCCACGGGGGGCTGGGATGGATCCTATCTAGAATCAAAAATTTGATTCTAGGAAATTTATTGTTGTGTTCGGCTAGCACATGTTGTCCCAACGGAAGCTCAGGATTGGATGATTTCATACCAGAAATATGTCTATATGCACGCTGCCAGAATTCTTGGATCGTTTTGTCTATATAGAAACACCCGCAGTCACAGATCAACATGTAAATCACCCCTCTAGTTTTGCAGTTGGCAAAATGTTTAGGGGTGAAGTATACACTGTGGGGTAAAATGGGATTGGGGGCTGTATACATGAATCTGCAATAGCCGCAGCCATTGCAGGTAAAGGTCCCAAAAAGTTTACAAGGATCTTTGCATACCTGGCAAAATTCACTGTGTGCAAGATGATCTCTAAGTGACTTAGCATGCTTAAAAGTAACTGCAGATGCCTCCGGGACAATGGCAGCCAGCTGGGGATCCTCAGTAAGCATATGTCAATGTCTCTTTAAAATTTTACGTAATTCTGTGTGTTGATTAGAAAATGTTGTAATAAGACAAATACTTTGCTGGTCGTGGGTGGATTTAGCTACCTCCTTTCTATGAATCAATCGATGTCTCATTTTTTTGAGGGCCCTATTGTAGGCCTTCCTGAGACATGTCTTTGAATATCCTCTATTCAAGAGCCTCCTACGTAACTGATCTGCTTCGATCCTGAAGGAATGCTCATTGGAGCAATTCCTCCTAACTCGAAGGTATTGGCTGTATGGTATAGACTTAATAAGGGACTGAGGGTGCGAACTGTAAGCCAAAATTAAGCTGTTTTCGGCCGTGGGTTTAAGAAAAGGCTGCTGCTTAGAGAACCATTGTCTTCCTTATGGATGGTGATATCCAGAAAGGAGACCGAATGGAGGTCGTAATCCATAGTAAAATGAAGATTCCAGGAATTAATATTGATTCTAGTTATAAAGGATTGTAGAAAATCAATAGGACCCTCCCATACCATCAGTATGTCGTCTATATATCGATGCCAAAGGCATACATTTGGCTCGAAAATATATACTTGGGATGTGTCACTTGTAGTCCCTCTGGCTGGTACATTTCTTTTTAGAAAGGGAGATAAGGTTGCTTTGCCTGCTGTTGTTAGTTCAAAGCGCAACCTGATCCCAGCTGAAGAATGCTTCTCAATATCCGATTCAGATATCCCATCTGATCAGATTTCTGAACTGTTTTCAGACACTTGTCATGGCCTGGGATGTGGACTGATAGTGACGAGGAGCAACCGTGTGAGGTAGAAGAGGATGAAGTTCTCTCTGTGCAGGCAGATAATGTTAGGATTGAACTGTCTACCAGTGCAACACCACATCTGTGCCTTACCAGCTCATTTGAAGAAGAACGTTGGGCAAATTGCGTTCCTAAGGTCATTAGATCCAAATCGGTCCCATTAGCTAAGTCACTTGGCAAACCTGACATTGTTGCTGGGCATCGTGTGCAGTGTGCTTCAGACACCTGGGTCCTACTTGGGTGCAGAGACCCTAAAACACTACCCAGGCTGTCCAAGCTGCAGTGCATATTATTAAGAAAGTGGCTGAAAAGCATGTCTATCTATATCCATATGTACCTGCTCAGCTAGAAGAGGAGATTCAGGAAAAGAGAGTACAGTGGGAGGATATTGCCATTAGAAGCTTTCTAAAAATTCCAATTCGGGGCGTGGTCTTGAGACGTGCTTTTAGTGAGCTCCTCTCCTCTCTACCCCAGCCTATCTAGCTCCATTCTTTGAACTATGTACTCAGCAAAGAAGATGAAGACGAAGCATAATTCAAAGACCACTCAGACACCTAAATCCGGGGGAGAAATCAAGAAATATTTCTTGAAATCTCAGGCGGTCTCTCTGGATTCTAAGGTGGCGGGAACATGCAGCCCAAAGTTGGGGAGGCTCTGGAACTATCTGATCTCCCTGCCTCACCCACTGCCTCATTAGAGTTGGTGGCTTACTCTGACACACCTCCGGTACTCCATTTAACCGTACAGAGTTCATCCCACCAATGTTTAACCCTACGAGCTGATGCCAAATTGAGGTCCCTCCTGCAGACCTTACCAACCAAAGCTGACATCGAGGCCCTCATCGGTCACGTGGAGGCCACCCACCAGAAAGAGCTTCTGGCTGTGAAGACGGAGGCAACTTACTACAGGGGAATCTACGTTGTGTACCCTGGAACACCGGGTGTCCGAACTGGAGTCCTCACAAACCTCCCACGTGGATACAGCAGTCATGTTACAGCTACACATGGAGGATTTATATGTCATATGTCAGCTCCACCATTTTACCCAAAAATAAACTATCCTGCACAGTGCCTGGGAAGCCGGAGATCAGGACTTTGATGGGGCATGAGTTAAGATCCTACCGGACCTGTCCAGAACACCACTCCAACGATGGGCTCTGCTCCATCCACTGCTGGATTTGGCCCGACAACTGGGTATTTCCTACCGGTGGTGCTTTCCTATCTCTGTCACCTTCCACAAGGATCAAAGATCATACACTCTACGCACGCAGATCTTCCAGCTCTCTTTCTTTTCATGGACTCTGACCCCATTGAAGTCCCAAACTGGCTGATCCTCCTTCCGCAACCTGCCGGTTGCCCGGGCCCTGTAACACCTTGGGATGGCTCCCAACCTAGATCGCATAGAGTCTGGTGGCGTTCTCGAGCATCATTAGCTGAGAGGTCACATGAGTCATAAATAATACGATCCCCAGTATATACATGCCTTGCTGTCAATCTGCCCTACCTGGATTATACCCTGCTGAACTGTAACCTCACCTTGTGCTATCGCAACATCTATCCCCTAACACTGCCTTTGTTTCCCTCTCATCATCCCTCTCGCATAGACTTGGAAGTGATACCTATCTTCTGGATCACCACTTTTCAGGACTCTGCTTCAATACCTGCTGTGATGGCTTGTATGTTTGTATGGCTTGTATGTTTGTTCACCTACGCCCCAAGTGATCTGGGAAGTGTCGCTGCCTGTTTTTACATATTGAAGTGGATACCTCAAATCTAAGGTCTTTGTGCCTGAATGTTTTAGCTGTTTCCCAATGTTCTGGCATGCAGCATTGACTTTCTTATCTATGCTATCCCTGACGGCTCTTTATGGACAATCCGGTAGAGACTTACAAAATACAAAACTTCCAGGGGTTTAGGGGTGGGCTGTAGATTGCTGAACTGTCCAGGAACTCGGAGGTAACTGACAGTCCTTCTCCCTTGCCGTCTCTCTCCCCCTGATGAGCACGAGATGGTGCTTATCCAATGAAGAAAGACATTGGAGCTAGACACTGACTTCCCTAATGGAATGGACTATCTTCTTTCCGCTAGGAGGATCAGTTCAGACAGGGGCTCCATGTGCAGTTCTCCCCCCATCCTGCATTCCCCAGAACTCACCCACTCACTATACCCTTTGGGAGACTGTAGGAGATTAGATTTAATAGGGATGGGGGCGCAACGCATGGAATCGCCCCCGCAGAAAGAACGTCCTCCTATGCATGGTATATCTCCGAGCTCTTGATGGAACTATTGCCACATCAGAGTATCCCAGAACTACTGTAATACCGGGTCTGTGCACTTCGCCGTATTCCCGGTTCGCTGGGGATTGTTGTGTACATTGCCAGACTGCCAGAACCTTAGCACTGTCTGGGTCTTTCCGCTGGGGGCCCACTGGATCTCTTTGATCATTCCTCCTTTGCGAGAGTCAGTCCCAGGCTGACAGACCACAGACTTCGTGCTATGTTCTTCCTATGATTGGTTATTATTAGAGCTGGTTATGTTACGTTATGTTTTTAAATGCGGACTATGATGGGAAGTATTACACATATTTACTCTGCAGGTAAGTTACATTAATATTACTGCTCCCGCTCACATATTGCATGGAGTCACACATACACATAACTTCCCCCCTATGCACAGTTAGCGTTCTTGGGATCCAATTGTGTTGCTAGCACCTCGGAACACCCCAGATGACGATTCCCAATAAACACATGCAATTGAATATGCCACCGGTTTATCATATGTATCTACATGCCCTTTAGGGGCACTGGGGATTGGGTGGTGTCTGCATCTGTCTTCTGGGGGCTCCTTGAATCCCTTTTTTTTATTCTTTCCCTGTTGGGAGATACAGCCCCGGGATGGCAGAGAACAGACCTCATGTAATGACTGTTTTATTGGAGGTTGAAAGTATATTATAAATTAAGGTTTTTACTTGAATATAGTTCTTTTCCTTTTGTTTCTGCAATGATGTTATATCTTGGCTGGGGCGAGTGGGAGATGCTGAGCTTGTCTTTGTTGGGCCCACTCTAACTGCTACCCCCAAATAGGCTAGTGCACGTCTTTGGTTAATGCAGTGGTTCTCAACTCCTGTCCTCAGGACCCACTAACAGGCCAGGTTTGCTGGATTACTGAAATACATCACAGGTGATATCATTTACTGCTCAGTGATTGTAGTATTCTAGTCTGCATCTCCCCAAGGTAATATTTAAAATCTGTCCTGTTGGTGGGTCCTGAGGACCGGAGTTGAGAACCACTGGGTTAATAGTTGACGTGCGCTTCTTGCAAATAGATTATTTGCCACTTTAGCTTGAGTTGACTGCCGTATTTCAACTTAGGGAGCCACTCTACTCTAACTGTAAATTTTCCTCTTCTTATACATTCTTCTATCTCTACCTCTCCCCCTTTCACCTCTTCACCCCACCCCTCTCTTTCCTGCCTTTCTCCCTCACCCCCCCCCCCCCCACTCCCACCCCTCCTGTGTGTCGACATTGGATTCCATTAAAATAATATCCTTAAACGTGAAGGGTCTTAACACACCCGCAAAAAAAGACGAATACTCTTATCTGATCTCAAACACTCCCATGTGGATGTGGCGCAAATCCAGGAAACCCATTTCAAGGAAGAATTTAGAAGAATTTGGAAGAATAGATTCTACCCTCTGGTGTACCACTCCACTAATGCAACAGCTAAGTCTAAAGGTGTTTCTATTTTACTTTCCAATAGAATACAGTGGAAGTTCCTTGACACTCTCAGGATCCTGCAGGACGATACATGTTTCTCAAAGGCCATATAGGCGATATATTGGTGACCATAGCAACCAAATTATCATCAGGATATATTTATCAAACGCACCCTAGAGATTCTTTTGGAATTTACAGAGGGCCAGCTGATCCTAGGCGGAGACTTAAATGTCCCTCTGATCCCATCAGTGGATATTTCATCTGGTCTTTCCTCTGTATCTCCTGGCTCCAGAAAGTGAACAGCATCATCTGTACACAGGGCCCAACTGGTTGATGCCTGGAGACTACAGCATACAGACGGGACTATACGTTCTACTCCCCCCCACATAAAATATATTCCCAAATAGATTATTTCCTGACCCCTCATAGTCAGCTTCAAGCAGTTCAAAATACTTCTATTGGTAACATAACATGGTCTGACCATGCATACACTCTCCGAGACATCCGCCTCTAAGTCTCGGTTCTGGCGACTAAGTGAAAGTCTTTTGCAGACACCAGAAATCTTAGCGGATGTGAATGAAAGAATTAAATCTCGATTTCCAAGCGAATGACAGGGACGACTGTGATCCGGGGTAACTTTGGGAAGCTCATAGGACTGTCATAAGAAATGTACTAATCAAACATGGATCCCGAATTAAGAAGGAGCATAGCAAACAGCTTACCCTACTTCTAGGCAAACTCTACACTACAGAATCCCGACACAAACATGCGCCCTTTCCGGCACCAGACACTGAACTCACACTACTCCATAAACAAATCACCGACCTATTGCACTACAGAGCCAAAGCGGCTTTACAATCCTGCCACAAAATAGGATATGAGTCGAGCGATAAATGTGGAAAATTTCTAGCCAAATTGATCAGAGACCACAAACTATCAACCTACATTCCTCATATTAGTACCCCAAAAAAGCCAAAAGGTCGTACTCCCTAAGCAGATTTCGCAGACATTTAAGGACTTCTATTCTTCCCTCTACAACTTTCCAGTTTGATCACCCCTCAAACTGCAATGGAAGATTACATTAGGTCATACGTCCTCCCTTCTCTTCCTGCTGAAACCTGAGATGAATTCGATTCCCCTATTACGGTTGAGTAGCTCCAATGCGCTGTGAGCGCAACAAAACCAGGTAAGGCCCCTGGACCTGATGTTTTTACTCTACAGTATTACAAGACTCTTCTCCCGATCCTGGGCCCCTACATGGTAAAGCTTTTTAATGCTATAGGATCAGATGCCCAAGTGATTCCTTGAGGGCACATATCTCTGTTATCCATAAAGAAGGAAAGAACCCTACTTTATGCAGCAGTTACAGACCTATATAATTCTTAAACACTGACTTGCAACTATTTACTAAAATCTTAGCCACCCGATTAACTCAACACCAACAAACCTTGGTTCATCTAGACCAAGTAGGCTTCATCCCCATCAGAGAAGCACGAGACAACATGACTAAGGTACTCAACCTCCTCCACGTAGCCTCCTCTACTCATACTCCCTGTGTTTTCCTCAGTACTGATGCCGAAAAAGGGGTTCGATCATGTGAATTGTAACTTTATTTTCGCGATGCTCTGCCATATTGGATTAGGAGATACTATGACCTAATGGATCTGCTCCCACCCAAACACTCAAGTAAAGGCCAATGGACTCCTTTCTGAACCTTTCCCCATTAGAAACAGGACACGACAGGGATGTCCACTATTCCCCCTCCTTTTCGCGCTCTCTCTAGAGACTTTTCTCTGTAAGATCTACCAAAATCCTGACATTCAGGGGTTATTGGTAGGTAACACTCAACATAAAATGTCCTCATATGCAGATGACTTACTCTTTACCTTATTTAACCCAGCTGTCTCACTCCAAAATCTTATCTGAGAATTTGACTGTTATGGCTCCCTTGCAAACTTGAAAATAAACTATACTAAATCAGAAACAATGGGAATAGTGATTCCATCCAGGCTACTACCAACTCTTAAATCCAGTTTCAACTTCAAATGGGCGTGATCAGCATTAAATTATTTAGGCACGCATATCCCCTCCGATATTTCCCGCACGTACAAATTCAATTTTACACCTCTATTGGCTAAAACATGCAATCCACTGGAAGATTGGCATAAAGGCTTACACTCATGGTTCGGCAGATGCAATCTTTTGAAGATGTGCATATTGCCAAAATATCTTTACCTATTCCAAGCACTGCCAATTAAAATACCACCTTACTTCAAACAAGTACAGTCCCTTTTTTATCCACGATATCTGGGCCCACAAAAAAACCTGGTCTCTCTTACCTTCATCTATCTTTACCCAAACAATTTGGGGGTCTTGCACTTCCAGATATACAGAAATACTAGTGAGCCATTCATTTAGGAAGAATCATTGATTGGTGACGCCACTCTGATACCAAACTCTGGGCACAAATAGAACAAGCTCACACACTTATACCCTTGAAAAGTACACTATGGTGTTATGACACTTTAGCTTCAGAACTAAAATTACCTCCCTTAATAGGTACCATCCTCTTCATCAGCTCACAAGCCTCCCTACAGGCTTGTCTCACAACTCAGGAATCTCCCTTATATCCGATCCTCAGAAAACCACGATTCCCCCCTGGCCTTCAAAACTCTGAGTTCAGAACCTTGCATCTAACGGGCTGTGACTAGGCCTCCAAATTTCTAGTAACAGACAAATGGCCCTCTTTAGAGGTGTTAATGTGCAATGCCGGTCCCTTCCATCTCCCATTCTGGCCCGCCCTCCAATTACACCATTTTTTACATTCCCTTCCAAACCCCCGGGATTCAACCGTTCTTTGAGAACGTTTGAAGAACACTGTTTATATACAGGCACGATCTCACAAGTTCTCTCTAAAACATATGCGCTACTGAGCACCCCCTGAACAGCCACACCTATCTTTTATATCAAAATGGGAGGTCGATCTGAAACGCACTTTCACATTGCCTCAAATACAAAATATCATCCAATTCTCCCTTAAATCCTCAATTTGCACCAAAATGCAAGAAACCAATTTTAAGATACTCACTAGATGGTATTATACACCTGTCAGGTTACAAAGGTGCTACTTCACAACCCCCGAGCGTTGCTGGTGATGCCAGGAGAACAGAGGAACAATTCTCCATATATTTTGGTCCTGCCCTAGGCTGACAACCTTCTGAGTGATGGTTCCCACTATGACTCAGAAATGCACAGAGTTTCAGATCCCTGATGATCCAGCCTTTTTTCTACTACACACATTCCAAATCTCGGCTACAGTGTATAAAAAATCCATTGTACGCCATCTCCTGAATGCCGCTAAGTCCTGCATCCCACTCTACTGGAAACAACAAAACCCACCTACCACAGCATACTGGCTCCGTAAAGTAGAGGAGATTAATAAGATGGAAGAACTGGTTCTTACACGCAATATATACATGAGCAATAGACAAAGACATGGGGACTTTGGAACATGTTTATTCTGTCTGATGAAGGTTTGGCCCTTCTGGGTTCTTGAGACTTCCGCTTGGCTCAACTACCTAATTACCCCAATGGTCTGGTACTATCGTCACCCCACCCTCATGACCTTTCATGCCCTCCCCCTCGCTCTTTCCTTTTTATTCTTTCTTCACCCTCCCTCTTCTCTTTTCTCCTACGCTATAGTATCTGGAAAATGGAGACAAGATTAAGATTTCCTCTCCCTACAAGTAATCTCTAGTGTAAATAAATTTACCCTCTGTAAATACTAACTTGTGATTTCTATATATTATTCTTTTTATATATGACCAAGTCAATGTAAATGCTGTACTTGCAGTTTTCTTTTACTGTTTCTGCTCGACTGTTCACCTGTTATGTTCTGTAATGTACTGATTTCCCCTCTCTGGGAACTAATGAAATTTATATTTGAAAAAAAAAATCCTCTTCATGTCCAGTTCAAAGGGCTGTCACCAAGATATGCCAGGAAGTATACCAATCAGTGGCGGATGGTGTATGAGGGGCTCTTGGGCGCCGCCTCCCCACCGGCTAAAAAGAAAAAAAAAGTCAGCCCGGCCCCCTTGCAGGTGGCGCCGGTATATTGACTTTTTTTTTATTGGCTCCTTGGCTGTCACCTGACCGCCAAGTAGTGAGCCTCTTGGTCAGCCATTAAAGGCTATGTGTGTGCGCTGAACAGGCGCACACACACACACACACAGTCTGATTGGCTGCCCTGAGCCTAAGGCTCAGTGTGATTGGATGCGGTGGCCGGGGGCAGATCACTGTGGCGGCAGACGTGATTTCTGCTCCCATAGAGACCCTGACCGGTGACCGACCAACTGATCCAGCCGTTCTCCGCATGCCAATCTCTGCAGACTCAGCCCGCTTCTCCGCATGCCGAACTCTGCAACACTCCCGCCTGCCTGCCTATTAGATGGGGTAAGTGCGGGACTTGTCCCAACTTGGGGGGGTGGTCGTCTCTGCAAAAGTGCCCCCACCTGTGTCACTGGCTGCAAAAGAGCCCCCACCTGTGTCACTGGCTGCAAAAGTGCTCCCACCTGTGATACTGCCTGCAAAAGTGCCCCGCCTGTGTTATTGGCTGCAAAAGTGCCTCCGCATGTGTTATTGGCTGCAAAAGTGCCCCCACCTGTGTTATTGGCTGCAAAAGTGCCCCCACCTGTGTTATTGGCTGCAAAAGTGCCCCCACCTGTGTTATTGGCTGCAAAAGTGCCCCCACCTGTGATACTGGCTGCAAAAGTGCCCCCACCTGTGTCTCTGGCTACAAAAGTGCCCCCACCTGTGATCCTGCCTGCAAAAGTGCCCCCGCCTGTGTTATTGGCTGTAAAAGTGCCCTCGCCTGTGTTACTGGCTGCAAAAGTACCCCCACCTGTGTTATTGGCTGCAAAAGTGCCCCCACCTATGTTATTGGCTGCAAAAGTGCCCCCACCTGTGTCACTGGCTGCAAAAGTGCTTCCACCTGTGTCACTGGCTGCAAAAGTGCCCCCACCTGTGTTATTGGCTGCAAAAGTGCCCCTACCCGTGATACTGGCTACAAAAGTGCCCCCACCTGTGTTATTGGCTGCAAAGTGCCCCCACCTGTGATACTGGCTGCAAAAGACTCAGCCCACTTCTCCGCATGCCGAACTCTGCAACACTCCTGCCTGCCTGCCTATTAGATGGGGTAAGTGCGGGACTTGTCCCGGCTTGGGGGGTGGTCGTCTCTGCAAAAGTGCCCCCACCTATGTCACTGGCTGCAAAAGTGCCCCCACCTGTGTCACTGGCTGCAAAAGTGCCCCCACCTGTGTCACTGGCTGCAAAAGTGCCCCCACCTGTGTCATTGGCTGCAAAGTGCCCCCACCTGTGTTATTGGCTGCAATTTGCCCCCACCTGTGTTATTGGCTGCAATTTGCCCCCACCTGTGATACTGGTTGCAATTTACCCCCACCTGTGTTATTGGCTGCAATTTGCCCCACCTGTGTTATTGGCTGCAATTTACCCCCCACATGTGTTATTGGCTGCAAAAGCGCCCCCACCTGTGTCACTGGCTGCAAAAGTGCCCCCACCTGTGATACTGGCTGCAAAAGTGCCCCCACCTGGGTCACTGGCTGCAAAAGTGCCCCCACCTGTGTCATTGGCTCCAAAGTGCCCCACCTGTGTTATTGGCTGCAATTTGCCCCCACCTGTGATACTGGTTGCAATTTACCCCCACCTGTGTTATTGGCTGCAATTTGCCCTACCGGTGTTATTGGCTGCAATTTACCCCCCACATGTGTTATTGGCTGCAATTTACCCCACCTGTGATGCTGGAGCTGTATACTGTGTCCTGTGATGCTGAGCTGTATACTGTGTCCTATGATGCTGACCTGTATACTGTGTCCTGTGATGCTGAGCTGTATACCGTGTCCTGTGATGCTGAGCTGTATACTGTGTCCTGTGATGCTGAGCTGTGTACTCCTGACACAATATGTGGAATACAGGGGACAGAGTAGGTGGATTATATAAGGGGTGGGGCTTATTAGAAGTAGGAGGGGTCAAAAAGGAAGGGTGGGGCCTGGCACCCCCCCATCCTAAAACTCCACCAGCTGGCACTGATACCAATGTCTCACAAACTTGGGACTATGGCCATCATATTTACTCAGACTGTAAGGGGTGGGGCTTATTAGAAGTAGGAGGGATCAAAAAGTAAGGACGGGGCCTGGCACCCCCCCATCCTAAAACTCCACCAGCTGGCACTGATACCAATGTCTCACAAACCTGGGACTATGGCCATCATATTTACTCAGACTGTGTGATCATTCATCGGCCTAGTCAAAAGGACCTCAAGTATCAACCACCATTGATGCAAGCGGAAAATCTCTACAGTTGCCTGATCCCAGATATTCGTGGTAATATTGTTGAACTGTGATGCGTTGGTCCAGAAGATGGAAAGCTCTTTGTAACTCATGATCCCTTGCAAACTGGCATTGCCAAAGTGCTGTTTGTATATAGCCATGCGTCCTGTCCCTGAGGGTTGTCCGTGCGAAGAAGGGAAACTGCTGGGAAAGAAAGTATTGATGGTGCTGTTGCACCTCGAGGAAGATACCTGTTGGACTTTGGGGGTTCCAAGGAAAATGGGGAATATCTAGTTAGTTAGATAGGATATACTGTGGTAAAAAGGGCAAGTTCTCATCTTAAAAAAAAAGGGGGAGACAATGGGACTTTATATGATGCACATGGCCAGTTGCCAGTGCCTCCATCCCTAAAACTTTGGAACAAGGGGAGGAGAAATTGGGATTTTATAAGAAGCTAGCTCCCAGAGAGATACCATAGTAAAAACATGACTGGCTGGTACACTGTAAACTAGAACCATGTAACAAAAAGGCATAATGTATGACAAATTACAATAAATATAATAAAATATCTTTATTTATCATTTCATACATAATATAAAATCATATTGTAAACATACTGATAAGCCAAAACACACTTTTATATGTCTCCACAAAATACAAAATATAATTTGTTAGATTCATATAATCCATTACAACATTTAAAGTAGGATACTGACAACAGTCTTGAAATGTAAAGAGGCAGGCATCCTATCACTCGATGCATTTCGTGGCCTCCGCACGCATCAGGAGCTGATATAAAGTAGGTGTCTATAATAGATACCAAGGGTTATGGTTATACAGATGGATGTTTCTATAAGGGGAGAAGGTAGATTTCAAAACCGATATAAAACATAATTGGATGACATAACCAATGCAGCAAGAATGGGTATCCCACTCCATTGGAGAGACCCTAATCCCCCCACGGTAGCAGAATGGTTACACCATATTAAAAAAACTGCCGAAATGGAAGACCTCATCCACCAAGCAAGGGAATCCCAATCCAGATTTAATAAAATCTGGGCCTGCTGGCATCACTTCGTCACCACAGACGAATACCGCACATTATCTACATAGTTCAATCAGTTCCACCTACAAAACCAACAGACGGAGGAGAATGGAACCCCCTCTACCCCCACCCCCCTTTCGTTCTTCTTTCCCCTCCCCCCCTCCCAACTTTCCCTCTATTTCCACGCATATGTAACCTTTCTCCTATGAACACCCAACTCAACTTTGATATATACACTCTTCACTTCCCCACACCTTTGAATTGCAGCCTCACTCACTACGTAGTCCATAATAATCACAATTTCCATACGTGGAGGGATAACTACCAGGGCACAGAGAAGTACCTATAACCTTACGTCACAACACTTATTGACCCCACAACAACAACAACTATGTTTCACAAGCATCACCCCACTTGACTAAAACCTGATTAGATACACATACCCCTACCCCTGTCGATAGGCCCAACACCAGGGGAACGACGATGGATACCCTAGCTGCTCGTCCTCTACTCTGTTTACTCTTCTTAGACCAATGCCAAAATAAACCTACCTTTCCTTGAGCTATCGTATATGGATAAACTTGACTATAAATATTCAACGTCAGAGAGTAGGACAACATAAAATGTACACTGCTGAGCGTTTCAAGATCTATGTTAATATAGAGATACATGTTGAATCTGTATAAATATAATGCTCTCTCTGTGATGTATAAATTATGTAACTTGTTATGACTCTCAATAAAGCTCTCTTAAAAAAAAAAAAAAAAAAAAACATAATTGGGTGAATCCCACTTACAGAGACATTTGGAGGTCTGGACATGGAGCGCCGGAAAGCCAACCGACAGGAACATCAGGCACGGAAGCTGAGGTGGCAACCCCGGGCAAAGATGGAGATTCCACACTGAACAACACTCCATGGGAGTATAGACCCCTTAAGCACTCAGAAAAGTGTTTTAGGTCCATAACATAGTACAGATCTATAAAGAGGAAATGCATATGATATCAATGTAAATAATAAGCATAATGGTGCAAAATTAATAAGGAATTGGACTAAAGTTAGTGCTTGAGGTGAACCAGTGAGATGGGGTTTGGAAAGGTGTGCCCAAATGGACCAATGTGTCTGGGAGAGGGGGGAAGTCCACATATACCCCATGAACAGGAAAGAGGATTGTAAGATAATAGGTAAATAGCGTCCACCAATGGGCTGTGACACTAGAAAGGAAAAAATAGCAGGAGAAAAAAGATTGGAAATGTGACTGCTCAAAAGTACCTAAAATTCATGTACAGTATCTCACAAAAGTGAGTACACCCCTCAGATTTTGTAAATATTTTATTATAGCTTTTCATGTGAAATGTAAAATAGTGAGTGCACAGCTTGTATTACAGTGTAAATGTGCTGTCCCCTCAAAATATCTCAACACACAGCCATTGGTGTCTAAACCACTGGCAACAAAAGTGAGTACACCCTACGTGAAAATAACCAAATTGGGCCCAATTAGCCATTTTCCCTCTCTGGTATCATGTAACTCGTTAGTGTTACAAGATCTCGGGAGTGAATGGGGAGCGGGTGTGTTAAATTTGGTGTTATCGATCTCACTCTCTCATACTGGTCACTGGAAGTTCAACATGGCCCCTCAGGGCAAAGAACTCTCTGAGGATCTGAAAAAAAAATAATTGTTGCTCTACATAAAGATGGCCTAGGCTATAAACAGATTGACAAGTCCCTGAAACTGAGCTGCAGCAGGGTGGCCAAGACCATACAGCGGTTTAACAGGACAGGTTTCCACTCAGAACAGGCCTCGCCATGGTTGACCAAACAAGTTGAGTGCACGTGCTCAGCATCATTTCCAGAGGTTGTATTTGGGAAATAGACATATGAGTGCTGCCAGCATTGCTGCAGAGGTTGAAGGGGCGAGGGGTCATCCTGCCAGTGCTTAGACCATACGCTGCACACTGCATCATATTGGTCTGCATGGCTGTTGTCCCAGAAGGAAGCCTCTTCTAAAGATGATGCTCAAGAAAGCCCGCAAACAGTTTGCTGAAGACAAGCAGACTAAGGACTTGGATTACTGGGACCATGTCCTGGGGTCTGATGAGACCAAGATAAAATTATTTGGTTCAGATGGTGTTAAGCGTGTGTAGCGGCAACCAGGTCAGGAGTACAAAGATAATTGTGTCTTGGCCTACAGTCAAGCATGGTGGTGGGAGTGTCATGGTCTGGGGCTGCATGAGTGCTTCCGGCACTGGGGAGCTACAGTTTATTAAGGAACCATGAATGCCAACATGTACTGTGACATACTGAAACAGAGCATGGTCCCCTCCCTTCGGAGACTGGGCCGCAGGGCAGTATTCAAACATAACAACCCCAAACACACCTTCAAGAAGACCACTGCCTTGCTAAAGAAGCTGAGGGTAAAGGTGATGGACTGGCCAAGCATGTCTCTACCCTATTGAGCATCTGTGGGGCATCCTGAAATGGAAGACGGAGGAGCGCAAGGTCTCTAACATCCACCAGCTCCATGATGTCATCACGGAGGAGGGGAAAGGGACCCTAGTGGCAACCTGTGAAGCTCTGTGAACTCCATGCCCAAGAGGATTAAGGCAGTGCTGGAAAATAATGATGGCCACACAAATTATTGACACTTTGGGCCCAATTTGGACATTTTTTACTTAGGGTTGTACTCACTTCTGTTGTCAGCGGTTTAGACATTAATAGCTGTGTGTTGACTTATTTTGAGGGGACAGCAAATTTACACTTTTATACAAGTTGTATACTCACTACTTTACATTGTAGCAAAGTGTAATTTCTTCAGTGTTGTCACATGAAAAGACATTCTAAAATATTTACAAAAATGTGAGGGTGTACTCACTTTTGTGAGATACTGTATATCCAATATCCAGCTAGTGTAAAATATCCACGGGAGCGATATAACTAGGGATGTGTCAGGTGAATAAAGGATGGAGTATATATATACTCCCAAGTGCCCATAGGGGACCACCAACGTCACACTAGCAGCCAATTAGAGGAAGGCACCCACAGCTGAGCTGGGAATCCACTCACTGTTTCTCCCCTTGTTCCAAAGTTCTCATCTTAAACTTGGATAATGGACTCAAAGTTATACAAGGACTATCTCGACCACTAGGTGGCGTGAGAGTGGCAGCCTGAGTGAGTCTTTGTTCATGCTCGATAAGGGTTCCAGTAGAGACTGATAAGTGAAATGTCTTTATTGTTATGGAAAAGGGGTGTCACCCTCAAGGGATTGGGCCCATTTTAAACTATACATATGTTTAAGTACAGTTAATGGCTAAAAATATACATGTAGATTGAGCTATATTACTGTATTCATCATTGCACCATTCTCTTTTGTTACTCTTGGCTAGGAGTGAACAAAATTCCACTCATGTACATATTACACTGGTATTGTCATAGTGATAGGATTTGTCTCTATGCTGTTTGTTTCTCTCTTTCAGGTGTTCCTGCACATTTCCTGTCCTCCTTGGCTAAGGAGAGACCATGACTTCAGCATGTAAAATAATCCTAAATTTTCATTCCTTACAGGTGTATATAATAGATAGGTAGTTAGGACCCAAGGTTATTGGTCTGCATTTCCCCTATATTGTTCATGTGATACGCCACACATAAAATTGTAAATACTGCCTTATATTTATTGCCCTTGTGTGAAATGCCACTTGCCTATGTGTACGTATGTTATGTCTACCTACTTCATGTGGTACGCCACATGCATTGTTATTCTGTTCATCCTTCCCTGTTACCCTACCGAACCCAGTTTTTGCCAGGACATCCACTCTCAGGCTTGAGAGTATATTTTTTTTGTGTTTTGTTTGCAAGCTTCGAGAGGTAGTTTTGTTGGCCGGGGGAGAGTGTAGCACCCTTATCCTAATCAGGGTTGCTATCAAATTTAGTTCTGCTAGGCGGTAACTAGCCTGGCCAATTGATAAGGCATCTCCTGAGCCTAAGCCTGGGTTGGTGCATCTCTCTCACCTGTCATTGGATGACACTGCTGCTCTTGACATTAGGATGACAAGGTCACATTGTATCCAGGTTAGCAGTGTCTACATTGTCCCAGCCAATCAGTTGGGGTTTCTAAGGCCCCAGGGACTGCTGGGAGAGCCTATTTACTTGGGAGAGGTCAGGTGATCGGGGCTCTCTGCCACCTGGACGACTGTCTGGGTGGACGTGTGTTGAAAATCTCCTGGCTGTTAGGCCAGAAGCCTGAGGCCTATCCGGGAGTACCTTGTTGCTAGGCGGTTCAAGGCCTATCCAATTTGCAAGCAAGCAGCGCAGGGTTGGGGCTTCAGGTCTGGAGCAGAGACGACCACTCCTGTCGCCAGAAGCAAGTGAGAACCAGAGGTCAGAGATAAAGGGGCAGCAAAGGGACAATTACTACTGTTATCAGAGGCCAGGTTTGTGAAGTCTGAAGAAGTACCAGAGCAGCCTTGTTCACTAGCCAGCCGGGGAAGGTGAAGAAGTTGGGAAAGCTTCAGCAGAGTCAAGCTAGGGACCCGGCGGGACAGTGTGGGTGATGCTTGCAGAGGATTCAGTGGGTTAACTGAAGAGCCAAGTCAGGGACCCAGCGGGACAGCGTGGGTGACACTTGGGAGCCACAGGGGGTTAGTTGTGGAGGAGCTCAAGGGATCCAGTGGTGGCTGGGATCTGAAGAGTCTAGTGTGAGACTGGGAGCTCAGTGAGAGGATCTACAATGGGATACAGTGAGTTGAGATCTGCATTGAAGTTGCAAGCTCAGTTGCTATAGGAGACAGCGGTCTACAAATGCAGTTTGCTGCAATTCAGCTTAAAGGCCCTTGAACTGTTTAGCTGACCTCCTATTCCTAATTTTTGTCAGGCCCTAACCCTCTCTCCCCAATTCGTTAAGAGACAAAAAATCTCTTTTTGCATTCTCAAAGTGTCTGGCACCCAACTTACTCTATCTGCACTACACCCACTATGCCTAGTAACCCACACTGTGTAAAAGGATGTTAGCTCTCCCTGACTCTGGAGGTCACCTTTAGGCTTCTAGAGGTTGGGGCCATTGCTACACAGAGATCACAGCCAAGGAAGCTGGATTGTGGATTGAGTTGGGGAGAACACGGACAGGGAGATCTCCTTGCAAGCCGCCAAGAAATAGGCAGTTAGTGGAAGATTTCACCCACTAACATTTGATGATAAGTGAAATAACATGCTCACATAAACTTAATTTTTAATGTATTAAAATGAATTTAGTTGGTCACAGTTTCATTAATTTTTTAAGCAAAACTACTTGTGCAGAAGCCCCAAAGCCCACTAAAAAATTTGAAAGCCAGTAAGATCCAGTACAAACTCACTTCTGTTCTCTAATCTCTATATGACCAGACAGGTATAATCGAGCGAACCATGATTAGATTGTGCCGAATCAGTATAGTCCTCATACAGGAAAGTGATAGGTCTTTAATTCAAATGTTATTACTCAAGGCACCACCATTACTTACATGTATGAAGCTTTTTACGGGGCTTTATGCTTATGATGCCACGTCCAATGCTCTTGTAGCCATGTGATGTTCTACAATTATTGAGATCTGTTTTGCCGAAATATTCTGCAGAGGCAAGATTACTGCTGTAGTGCACCCCACATAGTGAATAGGAATCCCCCACCCTGCACAGCCAGGCACACCGAATCTTCACTGGCACACTTAGAGTCAGTGAACAGTCCAGCAGCTTTCTTTTTGTGTTTTATTCAGGGGTTAATAAACTTGGATGGGGATGAAGAAATTATGGGATGCCCCCTTGACTTCTCTGCAAACTCTTTGGGGACACAACTATATACAGTCTATATACATTTCTCTTCTCCCTCCTGCACAAACTTGCTTGCAGATCCTCAGTAATGACACCCTAAGGAAAGTTAGTAGCAAAGGCCCATTACAGGCAGGGAACATGGGCCCCTATACTTCGCACAATCCGCAAACTTCCTCCCATGGCCACTTGTCCCAGCACCACCTCTTCAGGCTCTGCCAGCCCTCCTGGCAGCAGCAGCTCGTTTCACTATCCCTCCTGGCTACAGTCCTTCCAGACTGAATCTCCCAGCCATCCCAGGCTGTCACTCACCAGTCCTCCCAGACTGCCACTTCCGGACGTGCTGACCTGCTTCTGCTGTCCTCTACTTGCTCCCGTACTTCCAGGAAGGATGTCCCCTGTGTGCTGTACAGGATCCATCCAGCACCCGAGCCCCAGGCCCAAGGTCACCCCCCAGACTAGGAGGCTCCCTCAAAGGCCTCTGACAGCCTCCTCAGCGCTCCATCTCTAATTTTCCACCTGACACTCACTGCCCCTGCTGACATGACCCAGAGTATTTAAGAGGTGCCCAACTCCTGCCAGCCCACTTGCTGGGGATTGTCTGAGACCCTCTTTAATACTCCAGGCAGCTGCTAATAACCTCCCACTGATTCTACTGGAAGCTTCTCTAAGATTACAACAAGTAGTGGGAGGTACCAGAGGTGCTGCCTGATGAGTCATCCAGCCTCCCTGAGTCACTCACCCTGACCCAGATTCAACCCAGCCTGGCTCTCAGCCAAGCTAACAATTTACCTACACTAACTAACCTATTTACACTATTCTAGCACTAGAGGGTGCTACACTGCCACGGTAATTCAAAGTACAACCACAAAGAGGAAGACTACAGAGCAGGAGACACTTGAGAGGCCTTGTGTGATCTTGTGTGTTAACCTGTTCCCGACTGGCTACCGCATTTTTACTGCAATGTGGCACTGTCTCCCGAATCGCTGTATATAAGCAGTGATTCACGCGTGCGCACTTAGCGGGCGGGAGCGCAGCGGCACACTCTTGTGCCCGCCGCACTCTGGAGGAGTGTGCCCTTGGCTCAGGCAAACCTGATGTCCGCCAGCAAGCCGCGATGACCTGCCAGAGGGAAAGAACGGGGAACCGGCAATGTAAACACGGTGGTTCCCTGTTCTGTCATGCGGCATGTAAGAGATCTACTGATCACTGTCACTGGGATCAGTATGATCTCTTATGCCCCTGACAGCCCTGCCCCCTCACAGTTAGAGCACGCCTAGGGAACACAGTTAACCCCTAGATCTTCCCCTGCAGGTTAACCCCTTCACTGCCAATGACATTTATACAGTAATCAGTGGATATTTACATTTCTGATCTCTGTATAAATGTCATTGGTCCCAAAAAAGTGTAAAAAATGTCCGAAATGTCCGCCCCAATTTCAAAGACCTGATAAAAACCGCAAATCGCCGCCATTACTAGTAAAAACAAAAAATGTAAAAATGCCAGAAATTAATTCTCATGGTTTGTAAACGTGGCAACTTTTGCGCAAACCAATCAATGAACGCAGATTGCGATTTTTTTTTTTACTAAAAATGTGAGGAAGAATATAAATCGGACAAAACCGATGAATAAATTTGTTTTTTTATATTTTTTAATTGTATTTTAGCAAAAAGTAAGGAATATTGTTTTTTTTGCAAAATTGTCACTCTGTTTTTGTTTATAGCGGCAATCATAAATGACGCAGAGGTGACCAAATACCACCAAAAGAAAGCTGTATTTGTGGGAAAAAAAGAACACAAATTTTGTTTGGGTACAACGTCGCACGACCGCGCAATTGTCAGTTAAAGTGCTCAGGTCCTACAGTGGGAAATCCTTCTGGGGGTGAAGTGGTTAAGTAAAACATGGAACATTATTTATAGTGTTCACCAACTAATTGATTTTGGTGTCTTTGTATATCTGTGATGTGACAATGTGAGTACAAATACCAGATTCTCTTCCAGAGCTATTTTCAAAGGAACCAGATGTATAGTGCCCAATTTATTAGTGCCAGGAAAGGTCAAACTATGGAATATTGTTTGCATATGACCTCTGTTAGGTTTTCTACATATACCCCATTTGTTTTCCGGTCCTCTTCTTCTTCCTGGCAGTGGGCCAATCCTAAATGCTGCAAAGAGCATTAGCATCTAATGATGGCCCTATTTTCTGCAGCATGCTGTGATTCCAGGGCTAGACGCAAAGCCATGATGCCCTGGCCCCTGGAAGAGGGTTGAATGTAATGTAATAAGCAGTGACCAGTCATCATGAATTCTGATGATCGCCAGCTCCATCTATTGGGCGTACTGTAGTATTTTGCTGAAAGAAGTATTTCAGAAAAAATGCATTATGGCCACTAGATGGAACTGACAACCATAAGAAATCAACGTATTAAGCGAAATGTGATCAGAACTTGTCATGGCTGGGTGATAGCTTGTCACATTCGTCCAACAAATTATTCTGCAAATAGACCCCTTGGTGTCATTTATCCCAGAAATTGAGCAGTGCTGAAATAGTGAGCAGGTGAGTCTGCAAAGTGAGAGATAGGGTGAGTATAGCAGATGAAGCTGCCTTTTTCATTTTTAACTAATGCCAGGGACTAAAATTTGTGGACTTGTGAAACTGTCGTTTTTTTCCAAAGCTGGAATTGGGCTTTAAGTAAACATATGTATTTTAGTCAAGTAAAGGTAAAATACTCAATATTTTCCTTCTACTACTCTAGGGAGGTGATCAGCATTTGTTTTACACTATGATTGTTTATTACAGTGATAATCACTGTATGAGCAATTGTTTTTACTTTGCGAATAGCATCCATTCATGTGCCATTGTGCACTAATGTTATAGCTGTGATTGGTTACAGCTATCACATGATACAACAGGTCCACTGTGTTTGGCCCTGAATTATGTGGTCACTAGGACCAATCACAAAGTACACAGTAGCTATAAATGACAAGCCATTGTAAGTACACAGTGGCTATAAATGACAAGCCATTGTAAGTTTACAACTGACATGTGATCACTGTGATTGATCACAGCAATAACTTGGTACCAGGGCTGTGCACAGCTGTCCAGTACACTGATCTGTATTCCGCTGTGTCTGATAGAGGCTAGAGGCTGGGAGTATGTCATATGATGCCCACCCGAAATAGCAGTGCTCCCACCCAGCTGTTTTATTACATTAAGGCTGGGTGGCAGTCGGTTAAAGACCACTCAAGCTCCAGCTGAAATTTACACACAGGTGACTACAGTGGTGACACATCCAATATTAGACAGCACCCTATTGCTATAAGTTTACTTCCAGTTCCAATGATAGAGGCTCATGGTGATAGGGAATAATTAGAAATCCCCTCAATAGGGACAGACACAAAGAAAAACACTTTTAAAAGTAGAGGGTTTAATCGTTATCAGACCATTATTGTGGTCAGCGTCTTCCTGTACTGGTGACACCCATTTTCCTACTGTCACAGGGTGAGAAAATGAAAGGTAACCCCCTTAAGGCTGCATTAACCCCTGAGTGTAGCAACTTTGAGGCGTTTTTATTTGAGAGTTTTTGAGCATTTTCAGAAGTGTATTACAAGCATTTTACAAGCGTATTGCAAGCATTTTACAGCATTTGTGTGTAGCCAATAGAAAGCACTAGGGAGAGAAGGAGGGGGAATTAGGAGTAAAAAGCTGCTGTTTGAGCAGAAAACTTAAGATAAAACGCTTGTAAAATGTTTAAATCAGGCGTTTCTATTGAAGTCTATAGGGCCAAAAATGCTTGTAATCTGCCAAAAAGAAGCTCATGTACTTCTTTGCGTGACACGCATTTTGCTTCAGGTTATTGAGTCTTTTAAAGCTACAAGCTTCAAGCAGAAAACTGCTCAGGTGTGAACAGGACCTAATTAGTGGTCAAAGCAATAAAAGACAGAGGTTTTATTTAAATCTTTGAAAAGTTGGAACTCTGGCCACAAAAAGTTAATTATAATAAAGTCCTAAATAACTACAAGGTATATACAGTTGTGTTCAAAATTATTCAACCCCCAATGCTGTAAATGGTTTTAGGGAATTTAGTGTACATTTGTAATTGTATTCTGAATGAAATCCTACAAGGACTTCTTAAAGAACCATATGCAACTAAAATGACATCAATTAGTTTTGTAATACAGTAGTAAATGTTTCTTTTGTGAATTCTTCATTGACATAATTATTCAACCCCTTAAAGACTACCACTCTGAAGAACAGAGGTTCAATGAAGTGTTTTAAATCAGGCACTGAAAACACCTGTGGATATCAGGGAGCAGCAATAAAGCCTAATAAGCACCAATTAGGCAGCTTTAAAATGACTGTGATACTCAGCTCCTCCTAGACATTTACTGGTGTGGTTACAAACATGGTGAGGTCAAGAGAATGGTCCAGGAAGACAAGAGAACAGGTGATTACTCTTCACAGGAAGGGCAATGGCTATAAGAAGATTGCAAAGATGTTAAACATACCAAGAGACACCATAGGAAGCATCATTCGCAAATTCAAGGCAAAGGACACTGTTGAAACGCTACCTGGTCGTGGCAGAAAGAAGATGCTGACTTCGACTGCTGTGCGCTACCTGAAGCGTAGAGTGGAGAAAAGTCCCCGTGTGACTGCTGAGGAACTGAGAAAAGATTTGTCAGATGTGGGTACTGAAGTTTCTGCTCAGACAATACGGCGCACCCTGCGTAATGAAGGCCTCCATGCCAGAACTCCCAGGCGCACCCCCTTGCTGTCCCCAAAGAATAAGAAGAGTCG
>BLSH010426083.1:167245-180858 GCA_018402905.1 Glandirana rugosa
CCCCCCCCCTTCCCGATTAACCCGGGTTAAACCTGTAAAAGTGAATCCCCACATGAGTGAAAACAACGGTGTGAGTGATGAAATGTAACATCGTTTCACGGTAAAGAAGTCACAACAGTGTACTTTTTTATATTATTTGATAAATGTTTTTACACTCCCCACATGAGTGAAGACACTCTATGACATATATATATATATATATATATATATATATATATGTATGTCACGGAACGCTTTCATAAGCCGGGGGAACTTGAAACGTTGGAAAACGGTGTAAAGTCCGAAGTTTGTATTTCTATATTTTGACATTAAAAAACACTTCTTAGTTGTTGTAAAAATTACAGTTTTATATCTTTATGTTTGAAGCCTGAAATGTGGCAAAAGGTTGCAAAGTTCAAGGGGGCCGAATACTTTCGCAAGGCACTGTATGTATATATATATATATATATATATATATATATATACAGTATCTCACAGAAGTGAGTACACCCCTCACATTTTTGTAAATAGTTTATTATATTTTTTCATGTGACAACACTGAAGAAATGGCACTTTGCTACAATGTAAAGTAGTGAGTGTGGCAACAAAAGTGAGTACACCCCTAAGTGAAAATGTCCAAATTGGGCCCAATTAGCCCTTCCCCCCCCCGACATCATGTGACTTATTCATGTTAAAAGGTCAAAGGTGTGAATGGGGAGCAGGTGTGTTAAATTTGGTGTTATCACTCTCACTCTCCTATACTGGTCACTGGAAGTTTAACATGCCCTCTCATGGCAAAAAACTCTCTGAGGATCTGAAAAAAAAATGTTGCTCTACATAAAGATGGTCTAGGCCAGGGATATGCAATTAGCGGACCTCCAGCTGTTGCAGAGCTACAAGTCCCGTGAGGCATAGCAAGACTCTGACAGCCACAAGCATGTCACTCAGAGGCAGAGGCATGATGTGACTTGTAGTTTTGCAACAGCTGGAGGTCCGCTAATTGCATATCCCTGGTCTAGGCTATATGAAGTTTACCAAGACCCTGAAACTGAGCTGCAGCATGGTGGCCAAGACCATACAGTGGTTTAATAGGACAGGTTACACTCAGAACAGGCCTCTCCATGGTCGACCAAAGAAGATGAGTGCAGATGCTCAGCGTCATATCCAGAGGTTGTCTTTGGGAAATAGATGTATAAGTGCTGCCAGCATTGTTGCAGAGGTTGAAGGGATGGGGGGTCAGCCTGTCACTGCTCAGACCATGCACCACACACTGCATCAAATTGGTCTGCATGGATGTTGTCCCGGAAGGAAGCCTCTTCTAAAGATGATGCACAAGAAAACACACAAACAGTTTGCTGAAGACAAGCAGACTAAGGACATGGATTACTGGAACCATGTCCTGAGACCAAGATACATTTATTTGGTTCAGATGGTGTCTAGTGTGTGTGGCAGCAACCAGATGAGGAGTACAAATACAAGTGTATCTTGCCTACAGTTAAGCATGTCATGGTCTGGGGCTGCATGAGTGCTGACGGCACGGGGGGGGGGGCTTAAGTTCATTGAGGGAACCATGAATGCCAACATTTACTGTGACATACTGAAGCAGAGCATGATCCCCTCCCTTCTGAGACTGGGCCACAGGGCACTATTCCAACATGATAACGACCCCAAACACACCTCCAAGACAACCACTGCCTTGCTAAAGAAGCTAAAGGTGTAGGTGATGGACTGGCCAAGCATGCCTCCAGACCTAAACCCTATTGAGCATCTGTGGGGCATCCACCAAAGGGAAGGTGGAGGAGCACAAGGTCTCTAACATCCACCAGCTTTGTGATGTCGTCATGGAGGAGTGGAAGAGGACTCCAGTGGCAACCTGTGAAACTCTGGTGAACTCCATGCCCAAGAGGGTTAAGGCAGTGCTGGAAAATAATGGTGGCCACACAAAATATTGACACTTTGGGCCCAATTTGGACATTTTCACTTAGGGGTGTACTCACTTTTGTTGCGAGTGGTTTAGACATTAATGACTGTGTGTTGAGTTATTTTGAGGGGGACAGCAAATTTACACTGTTATACAAGCTGTACACTCACTACTTTACATTTTAGCAAAGTGTACTTTCTTCAGTGTTGCCACATGAAAAGCTAGAATAAAATATTTACAAAAATGTGAGGGGTGTACTCACTTTTACGAGGTACTGTGTATGTAAATGTATGTGTGTATGTTTGTGTGTGTGTGTGTGTGTGAAGGGTATTCTGGCTGGTCCAGTGGCTCATCTTCTTCCCCTCCAGTGGCAGCAGTGAACAGTTTTTACTGCAGCACTGAATGTTGCTTGTGCAATTACATGTAAGTGCTATTTAGAGTAGTAGTATTCTAAGCACAGGCTACTGTACATGATAATGTCACCCTAGGAGCAGGTCCATGACAGTCTGCGCTTACAGGAAATGGGTTGAATAACTCTGGCTGCCATTCAACCTTGAAGTCAAAGGGTGGTCATACATGGATCCTTCGAATCAGCCAAATTTCTATCCATGTATTGGCAGGCTGGTTGTACAGAAGACAATCTACCAATTCTGATTTCGCTCTCACTTTCTAATCTGAATGCTTGTTTTGTGTCAGTGACTTAGAAAATACTAATGCAAGAGAAAGCCAAGCAACTATTATACATAGAAGGATGTGAGTAATTGCAGTTGCCATATTTCTTTTAGTAAGTTAGAGCATAGTTACAATGATTCATAAGGCAGCTAGGGTGTGGTGGAAGATTTTAGTATATATGTGGCACCAGAACATGAGACCAAAGCTTCACTAAATGAGGGTGACTCATAAACTATAAAGTAAAGGTATCCTGTAACCAGTCATAGAGGCTTCTATTTAGAAAATTACTATAGGAGCCTGGATATAAAATGGCAAAAGGGCAAACTGCACATAATTTTAACACTGGTTCAGCATCATTTTGCCATATTTCCAAAATAACATTAGTTCAGTGATTTAGGAAGACGTTTATGTTTTTCTTTTGGGTGTGCAACAAGCCTTGCTGCCCAAGCCGTATTAGAACTGTTCAAATCCAGCATTATGTCCTAAAACAAGGCTACATACAACCAGAAAGGGTAAAAAAAAAACCCATGGAAAAACATAATGATAGAAGGAAAGGAGCAACATATGCAAAACATTTCTGATTCTGAACACGTTTAAAAGAGCAAAAATTGGAATTACATGCCTACAAGAAATGTAAGTTTAGCAATAACAAGTATATATTACCTCTCAAAGAATTCACTGTACTCCACCTGGTATTGCCTCAAAGCAGAATTAAACTCATGCAAAAAAATAATTAAAGTGGTATTAAACCCAAAAGCAAGCATTTATTATTTTGCAGCTCACCAATTCTTAGATGTGATGGCGGCATTAGTTTTCTCTTTTACGCTTTCTGTCCCCTAATTTCAACTGGTGACTTGGCCAGTAAGCCTGTTGTATTTTAACCACTTCAGTCCCAGAAGGATTTCCCACGTTAGGACCAGAGCACTTTTTGTGATTCGGCACTGCGTCAATTTAACTGACAATTGCGCGGTCATGCGATGTTGTACCCAAACGAAATTTGCATCCTTTGTTCTTCACAAATAGAGCTTTCTTTTGGTGGTATTTGATTACCTCTGTGCCATTTCTGATCAGTGCCCGGAGTGAAAGAACGGAGGTCCGTGTAAGTAAACACGGATCTCCGTTCTGTGAGGGGGGAAGGGCTGTGATCACAGCCTTCCTCTACATGGAGGCTGTGATCGCTTCCCTTCCCCAGCTAGGGCAGTCCCCCCACAGTTAGAACACGCCCAGGGAACACTGTTAACCCTTAGAGCGCCCCCTGCAGGTAAACCCCTTCACTGCCAATGGCATTTACACAGTAATCAGTGCATTTTTATAGCACTGATCGCTGTATAAATGCCAATGGTCCCAAAAAAGTGTTAAAATGTTCCGACATGTCCGCTGAAATATCGCAGTACCGCTAAAAATCGCAGATCGCGGCCATTACTAGTAAAAAATAAAAAAACAAATAAAAACCCCAGAAATTAATTCTCATCATCCGTAAACGCGGCCACTTTTGCGCAAACCAATCAATAAACGCCAATTGCGATTTTTTTATCACAAATATGAGGAAGAATATAAATCGGCCAAAACCGATGAAAAAAATGTTTTTTTATATATTTTTTTGGATTTGTATTTTAGCAAAAAGTAAGAAATTTGTTTTTTTTTGCAAAATTGTCGCTCTTCTTTTGTTTATAGTGGCGATCAGAAATGACGCAGAGGTGATCAAATACCACCAAAAGAAAGCTCTATTTGTGGGAAAAAAAGGACGCAAATTTCCTTTGGGTACAACGCCGCACGACTGCGCAATTTTCAGTTACAGCGACGCAGTGCCGAATCGCAAAAAGAGCTCTGGTCCTAACGGGGGAAATCCTTCCAGGGCTGAAGTGGTTAAGGTGGTAATTAAACTAACTTGGTGCCTTATCTGCATTAAATTAGCCTCAGAACAACCTGTGTAATTCATATGTGTCCTGGATTAAAGGGATGATGTGGCAACCCTACTGCCGATGACGACGGCACATGCAGATACAGGGGATATTTCCTGAACCTACAGGTAAGCCTTATTGTAGGCGTACCTGTAGTTTAGAGTGGTTGTCATGACTTGACAACCACTTTAAATCTGTCTAGCAACAATTCCCCTCCCCCTCCCCAAAAACGATGAAAAGCAAAATGCATAGATGTGAATTGAGCCTAAGTGGTTTACTAACAAGAAACTTAGAAAACTTCCAGGAGATCCTACAGAGAGATCTGCAGTGTGAAAGCAAAAACTTTTACTTTCGTTTTTCAGCAATGTGTGCTTGAGGGACACTCCATTTCCACACGCTCCCTATTCCTCCTAGCAGGAAAGAGTCTATTGGCAGACGCTCCCTGATGTCACATGACCCTGCTTCTCTTTTGCCCGGGCTCTTAGCAGCTGTGCGGGGACACAAAGTTGCAGTAAGTTGTGTTCTTTATTCGTAGTCAGGATGGAGGAATATTGTTAGAATTAGTAAATGTGTCACAGCTTTTGTAGCATGGGTCAGGCTTGCTGTGTGTGCAGTAATGTGAGAAAACAGAAAG
Organism: Glandirana rugosa; assembly: GCA_018402905.1. Lineage (NCBI taxonomy): Eukaryota > Metazoa > Chordata > Amphibia > Anura > Ranidae > Glandirana > Glandirana rugosa. The sequence continues at coordinate 172,353 of BLSH010426083.1, forward strand.
CAAAGCCTGTTCCAATGAAGTGTGAGGAGCAGGGTTGCCAACCGCCAGTAAATTTACTGGCAGTTTGTAAAAATCTGTGATTTTTACAACTGTCTATAAATATCAGAGTCTGATAATTTGTCATGCTGTGCTGACTTTTTAAGTCTAAACCAGGCAAATTACTTGATATGGGTATTGTCAGTGTTTCCATGTTGGATTTAAATATCAATTGTCTTAGATTTTAATAGGAGTTCTGTAATTTTTGAGTCCGCCAGTAAAAAAAATGTGCTCTGCCAGTAAATTTTCCATGCTTTGCCAGTAAAAAATGATGCGGGAGGTTGGCAACACTGGTGAGGAGCCTGTGACATGTAATATGGGACATCAATCTTGGGGGCTGTGTAGATATGAGCCTGTCCCCATCTTCACACTTCAGCCTCAACATCTTCAGAGGACTTTTTTTTTTGTGTGTATGTTTTATTTATTTTTTTGTTTTTGAGTGTTTTCGGGATTGAGCGTTTTTTGTCTTCGCCAATGAGGTCTGGCGTGAGGGCGCAGAGGAGATTTCATTGTAGTGGGCCAATCATAAGCAGCTAATGCATTCACAACCCCCACAGAGGAACGTGTACATGCCCATTGTATACATGCAAGTGCGGGGAATGTCATAGCCGAAGATGATGGGTCCAGTACAGTAGACCGATTCCTGGCGCTCAGGTGGGTTCAGACTGGGATCTGAACACGTCCTGAGCTTATCATTAGCCAATGGAAAGCTAGTTACCTGTAAGGATGGGCTCGGGTGTGTACGCAAGTGCATGTGACCCAGCCCGCCGGGAAGTGAACCCTGCACTGCGCAGGGAGACATTCCCCGACCGCTGCAGCCGCCACATCGGGGAAATGTCTCCCTGCCTGTGATTAGCGCAGTGCAGGGTTCACTTCCTGGCGGGCTTGGGCACTTGCGTCCACGTCCGAGCCCTTCCTTAGTTACCCAGGCGTTTTCAGACATGACCCTTGCATGCATGTGGTTGTCGGCTTTGACAAATTCTCAGCGGGTTAGCTCAGGTGGGTTCGGACTTGTGCCTGAACATACCTGAGCTTAACCCTAGTTATTAGGCCTCATACACACGGGCGTTTTTTTTTGACGCCGCGCTTTTTACAGCTCTTCATGTTATTCAATGGCCCCAAAAAAACACTGACGTTTTTGAGCTGTAGAGGGCGTCGGCGTTAGTGAGCTGTAAATAGAACGCGGGACCAGCGCGTTCCGAGGCTGTAGTGTTTTGGCGTTTTTGACGCTAAGCCGGCAAAACACTCACTAACGCCGTACCGACGTTAAATAGCATTGTTGACGCTGGCGTTTTCAGGTTAAAAAATAGCAGAGGACTGTTTTTTTTTTTTTTTTAAATAACTCCTATTGATGCCGACGCTCACTAAAACTCATTAATGCAGATGCAAAACGCTGAAAAAAACGCAGATTTCTCCTATCGTTCACTGACAGACGCAGCTCATCATGACGTGTGGGGTTTATGCTTGTCCCACTAGGAGTTAACTAGCCAGGGAAAAGAAACAGCTGGCCCCTCCCATGGGGGCCGTCCTCTCTTCCTACATAAACCCCCTCATAGCATAGCTCTTCAGTTCTTATGCCTAGTTTGCAAGGAGTTGACCTGGCTTCCCTTTAGGGGAATTTGTGGTCCTGTTTGTGGCCATTTTTTTTATTTTAATTTTTCTTTTATTTGACTTCTATCAAGACATTGATCTGCTATCAAGAAGCTGGTCGGGGCATAGAGGGTCCTTGGGCCCTGTACTTTCACCGACCTGGCCAACCGATACAAGCCAGTCCCGACGTATGGGGACCCGCCGCATCGTGCCCGTTCCGTGCGGGCGGCCTGGGGTGACCCCCCCCCTTGCGCCCAGACCCGGATGCGATTCGACAAGGGCGATTTTCTGGCCTGCAGCATACCGCCCAAGAGGGGGCGGAAGGTCTGCGACTGGGTGGCTACTCACGGCGCTCGTCGGAGTGGTGAGTGAGAGTTCCTGCCTTCCCCCCATAGGGGCGGAAAGGAGGACCGACGGCCGCACAAAAAAAAAAAAAAAAAATTCTTGCTGGGTAGCTGCTGGTGGGACGCGTGGAGCTCCCGTTGACCCCCCCGCACCCCCTCCCCCCCCGCACCGTTTAGTTTTTTGCTGCCATGTGGCGGACCGCCGCCATTTTGCCATAGCCGGGGACATTTTGGGCCTATGGGGCTTTCTCTCTAGCGCTCAGAGCGGCCGTTTGCGGTACTTCACGTTCCCTGAAGGTGTCTTTTGGCCTCTATTGTTTAACGGCGGCCATTTTGACTGCATACCTCTGCAATACTCGTGTCTGCAGCGTTTTTTTCCTTCTCTGTGGAACGGTGATCTGGCGGCGTGGCTCCTCTGACGATACATCCAGAAGTTACAGGCAGCGTAACAGCAAGTATAGCTGGGCTCCCTGCGGGTGCTGGTGGCAGTGGGTGCAGTCCTCCTGGTTTTCCTGGTGCACTGTGGGCGGTGGTGTGCGGCAGTGTGGGGGTGCCTCATTCTCCTTAGTCCCCTGTGTGTCACGAAGAGTGTTTTTCTGGGGGTAGACGATGACAGATTACACTGCTAACCCTGCTGAGGAGGCATCAGTGGCGGCGCAATCTGCGCAAGGGGCATTTTTGGACCAGCTGCGGGCGGTCTTTAGCGAACTTCTCCCCCGGGTGGAGGTCGCCCAACAGGCCCCCAAGAAGCGTCCCCCCCCCCCCCTCCTCCTCTTTATTCATCAGGGGAGGATTCTGAGCCCAAAGTAGCCTCAGGGGTCTCAGAGACCCCAGTGGACCTATCCGATGGGGAACTGGGCCCATCGGACGGCGAAGGGGATCAGGGGGCAGCGGCTGCACGCGAGAAAGCGCTGTTTGCTACCATTATCACTGGCATTCACACTAAGCTGTATCTGGGTCAGGATGGTGAATCGCAGTCTGCTGCGTATGTGTGTGGGTCCTCTAGGCCCCCTAGGGCCCCCAAGGCTTATACCTACAATTACTTTTTTGATCATTTTCTTTATCGTGAATGGCAGCGTTCACAGCACTCTTCTTCGCTGTCAAAACAGTTAGCTGCTCGCTATTCCTTTGAGGAAAGCTTTTTGAAAAAATGGGAATCGCCTGTGATGGACCCACCGATAGCACGCCTTAGTAAGGCGACGACCATCCTTCTGGAAGGGACTCCTTCTTTTAAGGATCCCGCTGATAGAAAAACAGAGGCGCTTTTAAAGTCGCTGTTCCTGGTGGCAGGTTCCGCTGTGCGACCGGCCTTGGCGTCCGCCATGGCGGCGCAACATCTGTCCGAGTGTATGGAAGAGCTCCTGAAGGACCTGGAAGGCGGTCGCCTGATGGATGCGCCGCAGAAGGCTGAGTTTTTGCTCCAAGGTTTCAAGTACCTTTGTGATGTGGCCGTTGATTTACTGCCGATGTTATCCAGAATAACGATATTTGCCATCATACTCAGAGGGATACTTTGGTTGCGTTCTTGGCCCGGTGACCACGCTTCCAAAAAAGGTCTTGCTGACCTCCCTTTTCAGGGTGGATGTCTATTTGGTCCACGCTTGGATGAGATTATTAAGGACTTCACGGGAGGTAAGAGTACCTTCCTTCCAGAGCCCCGTAGGCATGAGTTTCGCCATAGACAGGGGCCCCCTCCTTCGGGTCAGAAGAAGTTTTTTCACGCCCCAGGCGTAGCAGGTAAAGGGACCCGCTCTGGTAAGGTCGCTGCAGGGGCCGGAAGACGGCAGTGAAAAAACGGAAAGGCGGAGGACAAGTCCTCCTCAGCCTGATGGGTTGCCCCCACCCGGGTTTCGGGTGGGAAGACGTCTTTTGGGGTTCGCAGACCGGTGGCTGACTCACATTTCCGATCGCTGGGTCCGGGAAGTGGTGTCCACCGGGTACAGGATAGAGTTCGACACTCTACCCCCAGACAGGTTCTTCCCATCAAATTTAGGGCTCCCGCAGGAACGCCGGGAGGCCCATTTTGGGGCTGATCGTGCCAGTGCCCCCAGTAGAGAGGTTTTGAGGGTTCTACTCAAATCTTTTCGTGGTTCCCAAAAAAGGGGGGGTTCGGCCCGTACTGGACCTGAAGGCCCTGAACCAGTATGTCAGGGCGCGGAAATTCCAGATGAAATCTATTCGCTCGGTCGTGGCCGCCCTTCATCAGGGGGAATTTATGGCGTCCCTGGACATCCGGGATGCATACCTCCATGTACCCATTCATCCATGACATCAGCGCTTCCTGCGCTTTGCAGTGGGAGACCTCCATTTTCAATTTGTGGCACTCCCCTTCGGCCTGGCCTCGGCACGTCGAGTTTTCACAAAACTGCTAGCACCGGTGTTTTAGTTGCTGCGACAGAGAGGCGGTATTAGCCTACCTAGATGACCTGCTCCTGCGAGCGGAGTCCGCCTCGGCTCTGGAGGAGAATGTGAGAATTACAATGACCTCACTGCAGGACTTCGGCTGGTTGCTGAACCTGCAGAAGTCGTCGGTCTCTCCATCCCATCACCTGGAGTATCTTGGTCTAATTCTGGACACAGAGCAGGCGAAGGTATTCCTCCCTCCGGCTAAGTTGCTGTCTCTACAGTCGGCAGTGCGCACCCACTTGTCGCACCGTCAGTCTTCTTTACGGTTCTGTGTGCGGGTGCTGGGGCTCATGGTCTCGTCGTTCGAGGCGATACCATTTGCCCAGAGTCACACTCGTCTCCTTCAGTGAGCAGTTCTGGCTCAGTGGGACAGGTCCCCTCGGTCATTGGACCTTCTGATCCGTCTAAGCTCCCAGACCAGGGCGTCTCTGACCTGGTGGCTTCGGGACTTGGCCCTGATTCGGGGGAAGTCGTTCCTGCCCCTCCAGTGGGTGATCATCACCACGGATGCCAGTCTTTCAGGCTGGGGAGGGATCCTGGGGCTGCTGTCTGCCCAGGGCCGTTGGTCGGCACAGGAAGCTCGCCTCCCCATCAACGTTCTGGAGCTGAGAGCAATCAGATTGTGCCTTTTTCACTGAACAGTGAGATTGCAGGGACGTCCAATTCGAATTCAATCAGACAATGCCACAGCAGTGGCGTATGTGAACCATCAGGGCGGCACAAGGAGTCCAGCAGCTGCGGCGGAGGCAGCTCTGATACTATGTTGGGCGGAACGTCACGTTCCGGCAATCTCTGCCATTTAAATTCCAGGTGTGGAGAACTGGCAGGAAGACTATCTCAGTCGCCAGACACTGGACCAGGGAGAGTGGTCTCTCCACCCGGAGGTGTTCAATCAAATTTGCCGCAGATGGGGGACGCCGGACGTGGATCTCATGGCGTCTCGGTTCAATCACAAGGTGGAGACCTTTGTGTCCAGAGCGAAGGATCCGTTGGCAGTGGCCACGGACGCTCTGGTGGCCCTCTGGGGCCGTTATCGTCTTCTGTACGCTTTCCCTCCGATAAGACTGCTCCCGCGATTGATACGCAGGATAGTGGCGGAGCGGATACCAATCATCCTGGTGGCTCCAGATTGGCCTTGGCGCACTTGGTACGCCGACGTGGTGCGAATGGTGGCAGATGCCCCTTGGAGGCTCCCGCTGCGAGATGATCTTCTGTCTCAGGGGCCCATCTTGTACCCTGCTTTACCCTCGCTGGCTTTGACGGCTTGGCTATTGAGTCCCAGGTGCTGAGAGACAGGGGAGTCGCCAACTCTGTGATCCCTACTTTGTTAAAAGCTCGTAAGTGTACTTCTCACAAGATTTATCACTGCACCTGGAAGGCTTATATTGCATGGTGTGAGGCGGAGGGCCATAACCCTCGCTCTATTGTTGTGTCCAGGGTCTTGACTTTTTTACAACAGGGCCTGAACAAAAAACTGGCTTTGAGTACTCTCAAGGGCCAGATATCGGCTCTGGCGATTCTCTTTCAGAGACCTTTAGCTTTGCACTCGTTGATTCGTACCTTTGTGCAAGGTGTGCGACACGCGGCGCCTCGGGTGAAGGTTCCGATGGCTCCGTGGGATCTGAAGTTGGTGCTTTCTGTTCTTCAGAAACTGCCTTATGAGAATATCAGGTAGATTTATTTGTCACTGCTTTCGCAGAAGGTGGCCTTTTTAGTTGCCATCACTTCCACCAGACGGGTGTTTGAAATAGCAGCACTATCGTGCAAGTCTCCCTACTTAGTCATACATAAGGATAAGGCGGTCTTGCGACCTTCTCCTTCCTTCCTTCTGAAGGTGGTTTCACCCTTTCACATTAATGAAGATACTGTTCTTCCTTCATTGTGCCCTTGTCCATCGCATCCAAAGGAGTTTGAGTTGCATGCTTTGGACGTAGTGAGTGCCTTACGAGTGTACTTGGCTGATACAGCTTCTTTTCGAAAAGCTGATGCTTTGCTTGTGTTGCCAGAAGGCCCACGCAAAGGGTTGGCGGCCTCGTCGGCTACGATTTCTCGTTGGATCAGGCAGACCTTGACCCATGCGTATTCTGTTCGGGGCAAGGCTCCCCCTTTTCCGGTCACGGCTCCTTCTACCCGGGCTGTTAGCACTTCCTGGGCTTTCAGACACCAGGCTTCGGTGTCACAGGTGTGCAAGGCGGCCACTTGGGCCTCGGTTCACACTTTCACTAAGTTCTATAAAGTTGATGTGTTTGCATCTTCGGATGCTGCTTTTGGCCGCAAAGTTTTACAGGCGGCAGTATAGGCGCGTCTGGTGCCTCCTTAGAGGTTCAGTTGGGTACTGTTGTTAGCATTTACCACCCCTCTTTTGACACAGCTTGGGGACGTCCCCACACGTCATGATGAGCTGCATCTGTCAGTGAACGATAGGAGAAAAAGGGATTTTATTAAAACGTACCGTTTATGTAGGAAGAGAGGATGGCCCCCATGGGAGGGGCCAGCTGTTTCTTTTCCCTGCCTAGTTAACACCTAGTGGGACAAGCATAAACCCCACACGTCATGATGAGCTGCGTCTGTCAGTGAACTCGGAGAAAAGGATTTTACGGTAAGTTTTAATAAAATCCCTTTTTTTTCCCTGATGTTGGGCCCGACGTTTTGATTATTTTTTTGCATACAGCCGTGTGTATGAGGCCTGAAAGCGGAGGTCCGCCACCGATTTGATAATTAGAAGTCAGCAGCTACACATACAGTAGCTGCTGACTTTTAACTTTAGGACACTTACCTGTCTTGGAGTCCAGCAATGTCGGCACCGCCGCTGATCTTCAGATCGGCTGGTCAGGTGCAGCCGCGGCCATTGTGGGTAAGGGAACCCGGCAGTGGGGCAGTTTGGCTTCGGAGCCGGGCACCTACTGCGCGTGCGCGAAGCGAGCTGCGCTCTGTCAGTGGCCCGGCGGCGGAGGAGGGAGGAAGAGGGAGCCGGGCTGCTTAATGCACCGCGGCCCGGGCTCCCGGAAGTGGGAACAGAATACCTATCAAAGACAGGTATCCTCCTCTTCCCCCTCCCACTTCGAAAGATGCCAAATGTGACACCTGAGGGGGGAGGAGTACGATCAGCGGAAGTTACAAATGTGGGTGGAACTCCGCTTTAAGGATGGGCTCGGGCGTGTTTGCAACCGCACGTGCCCGAGCCCACCAGGAAGCTTACATTGCGCTGCGCTATTCACATACAGTGAGACACTGGCAGTGGTGGGAAATGCCTCACTGCCTGCGATTAGCGCAGTGCAAGCTTCCTGGCGGGCTTGGGCACGTGCGGTTGTGAACACGCCCTAGCCTATCCTTACTAGTTATTAGGAGGATCTGAGGCAAGAAATTGTGTGAAAAGTGTGAATTTTCAGGTTCTCCGGTTGAAGTCTGAGGGAAAAAATGCTCTATTCTGCCTAAGGCCCCTTTCACACTTGTGCGACTAGTTCTGTGACTTTAGACTGCAAAGCCACATGACAAGTCGTTCCCTCATTAGAATGACAACCATTCATATCTGTATGACTTCAAGGCGTGCAGACTTTAACCACTTCAGCCCCGGAAGGATTTCCCACTTTAGAACCAGAGCACTTTTTGCGATTTGGCACTGCGTCGCTTTAACTGACAATTGCGCGGTCGTGCGATGTTGTACCCAAACAAAATTTGCGTCCTTTTTTCCCCACAAATAGAGCTTTCTTTTGGTGGTATTTGATCACCGCTGCGTCATTTCTGATCGCTGCTATAAACAGAAGACCGACAATTTTGCAAAAAAAACCCAAATTTCTTACTTTTTGCTAAAATACAAATCCAAAAAAAAAAAAATATATAAAAAAACGTTTTTTTTCAACGGTTTTGGCCAATTTATATTCTTCCTCATATTCGTGATAAAAAAAATCGCAATCGGCGCTTGCACAAAAGTTTCCGTGTTTACGGATGATGAGAATTCATTTCTGGGGTTTTTATTTATTTATTTATTTTTTACTAGTAATGGCAGCGATCTGCGATTTTTAGCGGTACTGCGATATTGTGGCGGACATGTCGGACCATTTTGACACTTTTTTGGGACCATTGGCATTAAGGTTCAAAACATTGGTGATCAGTTCCCTCCCCCCAATATT
>BLSH010426083.1:186053-214108 GCA_018402905.1 Glandirana rugosa
AGGAGACGTTATAGCGTCAGGGGTATTTTTAGCGTCTAGTGACGGTGATGATCATTTTTTTATTATTATTGTTATTATTATTATTTTTACGGTATTTAATGTTTTTTATTTGTTAAAAAAGTTTGAAATATCCAATAAATTTCGTTCCACTTCATGATTGTGTCCCACTTGTTGTTGATTCTTCACAAAAAATTACAGTTTTATATATTTAAAGCCTGAAATGTGGCAAAAGGTCGCAAAGTTCAAGGGGGGCGAATACTTTCGCAAGGCACTGTATATTCTTCTACATAGTTGTGGTAAAAAAAAAATATCGCAATCAGTGTATATTGATTGGTTTGCACAAAAGTTGCCATGTTTACAAACCATGAGAATTAATTTATGGCATTTTTATTATTATTATTGTTATTATTATTTTTTTACTAGTAGTGGCAGTGATCTGCGATTTTTATGGGGACTGCGATATTGCAGAGGACAGATCGGACATTTTAGACACTTTTATGGGACCATTGTCATTTATACAGCGATCAGATCTAAAAATAGCCACTGATTACTGTATAAATGTCACTGGCAGGAAAAGGGTTAACCTGCAAGGGGCAATGAAGGGGTTAACTGTATTCCCTAGGTATGATCTAAGTGTGTGTAGGCTGGGCTGATGGGCATGACAAATCTAACTGATCTCAATGACAGGGATTGGTAGATCACTGTCCTACCCACTGACAGAACGGGGAACCGCCGTATTTACACCGGCGGTTCCCCGTTCTTCCTCTCTAGAAGGCGATCGATGGTCGCTGACAGACATCGAGTCTGCTCGACCCGCGGCCACACTCAGGCAGATTGCGTCGGGCATGAGAGCGCGCCCCCCCCCTCAACTGTGGCTCCGCGGATTGCCGTTTTATAGACGCGTTCTGCGGAGCCAACTTGCTGCAGTAAAAGTACACAAGGTGGTTGTCAAGTGGTTAAGGGAATTCCTTGGGGCTCCTTAGCTCACCAGAACTAGTGTCCCCATTGGAAAATGTCTCCTCTATTGCTTTTCTGGGACAGATGGGGAACAGATCCCCATTTTTGTTTTTTAGTGGACTGGATCAGATTGGATTTCGGCTGGTGTCAACAGATGCGTCTCCGCTGACATCCGCAGCTCCATAGAGAGCAATGCATGGTCCAATCGGGTCTGCATGAAAAACTGACAGGCGAACCCGATTGGTCCATCAGTGTGAAAGTGGCCTTAGGGTTTTATCGTAATAATTTGCAGATTTCTATATTTCTGTATTCCGGCAGAATATATTGCGCCACATCCTTTCTGATTTGTGGTTTCATTATGAGTCTGCTATAATCTCCATGTCGCAGTGAGAAAAGCTTTTGTGCTTGCATCTCCTAAAGCAGGGAGGAATCTCAGAGGGGATTTTAGCAAAAGTTAAACTTTTCAGTGGAAATTGAAATCTGAAATTTGGCAAGCATTTCAGAAATGTCGGATAAAGGAACTTCTGGGGGGACTTTACAGAAGTGTATTTAAAGTGTATTCTATTTTTCATTTACAATAGTTTTTTTTGTGTTTTGTATTTTTCTTATTGTTTGAGTCAACATTAGGAATTCGCTCTTGTTTTTTGTTCTGGTAACCTTTATCACGGAGACTGAAATTGAAGGGAAATCCCAAAACTTTGACTTGTCACCAAAAAAAAAAAATAGAGGAGAAATCTTCCTATGAAGACACTTATTCTGGTGACTACTAACAGGATTTCCTTTCACTTCCTGTTATTTCTCTGCAGTTTTCAGCCGTATCACCGTGGCTTATAACATGAGTCTTCTTCTTTGGTGGTGGCGATAGTTTGTCCTTCCTCTTAGACTGAGGAGCAGCATGTAGTAATATCTGCCCAGGCTGTGTGATAATTTACAATAAGAGGGTTGCATGACACTGAGCATCATTCAACTCAAGAAGGCGAGCAGCATTCAAGCAGTAACTCTTCAGAGGACAGTGCCAGGATAATAAGGTGAGAATAGCAACAATTCCTGATTTTTTTAATTTTATTTTAACAGGTAAATGGCAGTAAAATAATTGAAAAAAAAAATAGTTTCCTGTGTTTTAACAGTTCCCTGTTAGAAGTTTGTCATAATTTATCAATTTTATAAAGTGGAAAAGTCATTTCAACAACCTAAAATTACAGATTTATATGCATATACACTGGGGGTCAGCAACCTGTAGATCGCGATCTATCACTAGATCAAGGACAGGTGACTGGTAGATCGCCATCTGGGCTTGCTGACCCGCCATTCCAGAGCATCAGAGTGCAATGCAGAGGGATTACTTGTAAAGTTGGAGCTGAAATAGGGATCAAGAGCCGCGTAAGCCGATGCCTCCTCTGTAGTGCTGGCTCCTGTCCCATGCAGAGTGATACCAACTCCACTGCATCTCTTATCCCGGCTAGCGGTCTGCAGAGTGGTGCCAGCAGCAGGAAAGAAGAGATCTTCAGGTCAGTGTAAAGCAATACACTGGGCATGATAGCATAAGGCTGCTTTCACACTAATGTGCTGAGGTTTACCCACATGCGGACTCCGTGCAATGTACCTGCAGCTTTCCGGCGGATTTGCTGCACTTAGCCATTGACTTCTATTATATCCTGCTGTTTTACCACCCCCAACTTTATGTGTGAACGAGCCCTAAAGCTGGATACACACTATACAATTTGCTTTAGATTTTTTCCTTTAGATTTACCAAAACCATCTAATATGATTTCAGACCTTAAAAAATTCAATTTGTATGCAATTAGGCAGGTCCTTACACTACATGATTTTGGTAAATCTGAAGGAAATCAGACAACCAAAAGTTATATAGTGTGTATGGGGTCTAAGGGTGCCACTGCTGAATGCAAAGGGCTCATTCTCAAGTGCAGCACAAGTGATGCTCCTCTGAAAAGCGATCAGAGTTTGTGTTGATAGGTAGTGAAGAGGCGATATGTTGCCTCCTCACCACCTGATTTAAAGTATAACTAAAGGCAAAATGTTTTGTTTCGTTTTGGACAGAGTGGGGGGGGGGGGGGGATAAGAGCCCCTGTCAGTCTTTATTTCTGTCTATGCCCCTGTTAAGGAGATTCACCCGCTCTTTGTCCTGTTTACCATTGTCATTGAAAGTGAAAGAAAAAGAAAACCCCAATTTTTGGGTTGTCCCCAGAAAAATGAATAGATGGGAAATCTTCCAATGGGAACACTAGTTCTGGTGAGCTGGGGGTCCCCCAAAAAATCCTTTAATTTGCAGGCTATCCTCTCACTTCCTGTTTGGCTATGGGACAGGAAGTGAAGGGAAATCTCTGCAATGGGACAGAGATGGCGAAACAAATCTGACAGTGGTTATAACCCTCCCTTACTCTATCCAAAATGAAAGAAAAAGTTTTGCCCATAGTTCTTCATTAAATCCATGATTGCCGTGCAATTCACATGTTTATGACAAGGAAGTACTGCAAATAGAGGTTTAAATCAGGTGTGAGAAGGCGACACTCTGCCCGATGATCTTTGTCGTCTCCCGTGCTGTTCAGGTAGATCTCCACATCCTTTAAGGTTGCCTATCCCTGATATACAGTATATCCACAGCGCTCTTGTGTTAAATAACATGCATTACCACTTTGATTATATATAACAAATTAATAACTTATAACGTGTTATCATGCAATTTAATCATTGAAGGCCGGTTCACATCTAGGCGACCTGTGATCCGACTTGTGTCTTGGGAGACGTCTTAATATGCTCTACTGAAGTCGCTCCGACTTCATGGTGACTTCTGAAATGGTTCCTGTACTACTTCAAGGCGACTTCTAGGCGATTTGAGCCCATAGAAGTCAATGGAAGTTGCTTCCAAGTTGGATTTCCTTTACAGGAAAAAGAAATTAATTTTTCAAGGCAACACCCCCCCCTCTATGATTGGCCACAGGCAAGTCACGTGGCATGGAGGTCACTTCAGGGCACGTTGTAAGTCGCGCTGAAGTCGCCTTGAAGTCGTGTTTAAATCACCTAGCAAAGTCGCCTCTGAAACCGAATCGCCTAGGTGCTTTAGATATAAAGTGCTTCAATAACGTATCCAGTGCAAGATCATTAGATAAAGTGCTTTGTGCTGTGTTCCTCTGAATTCTCATGCCATAATTGTCCGCATACGATTCTCCTGGTGTTCCAATACACCTCCGTGTCACCACCATCACCACAGAAAACTCACCAGATATATATAACCCCTCATAGCCTGTAGGTCCTATAGAGCTGTACTCTCTTGGAGAGCGTTAACCAGGACCGGCGCTGTGGATTAATTCTCCACAGATTCTTGCCATATAATACCAAGTGCCACAGAAAGAGAAAAGCTCAGATAGTGTAAAACCCTTTGTTTAAAACTTCACCCAATAAAAACATATGGCTGCCCTCATGTTGTACTGTGCATTCCACTATGCACTAGGAATATCAGCAAATTTTCAGTCAGAGGCTGGCTCTACCAGCTGCCTTGACACACACACATGAACTTTAATGGCATCCCAGTCTTAGTCCGTAGGGTTTAATATTGGCCCACTATTTGCAGCTAGAACAGCTTCAACTCTTCTGGGAAGGCTGTCCACAAGGTTTAGGAGGGTCTCTATGGGAATGTTTGACCATTCTTCCAGAAGCAAATTTGTGAGGTCAGGCACTGATGTTGGACGAGAAGGCCTGGCTCGCAGTCTCCACTCGAATTCATCCCAAAGGTGTTCTATCGGCTTGAGATCAGGACTCTGGGCTCTGTCCAAACTCACTCATCCATGTTTTATGAACCTTGCTTTGTGCATTGGTGCACAATCATGTTGGAACAGGAAGGAGCCACCCCCAAACTGTTCCCGAAAAGTTGGGAACATGAAATTGTCCAAAATGTCTTTGGTATTCTGATGCCTTAAGAGTTCCCTTCACTGGAACTAGGGGACCAAGCCCAACCCCTGAAAAACAACCCCACACCAAAATCCCCCTTCCACCAAATGATTTGGACCAGTGCGCAAAGCAAGGTCCATAAATTCCTGCACACGTGTGTTTTTCTTTTTTTTTGGGGGGGGGGGGGGCGCTTTGGAAAATTTCCACTTGTCACACATAGGGCAGCCTATTTACTTGAATCAGCTGCCCTATGCACAATAACCCCAAAGAAGCTCCAGAACTTTGTTTTGGAGTGGAGCATGGTGCTTTTTTTTACTGTGCTTTTTGGTGTTTTCGCAGTGTGTTTCTGAAACGGACAGCAAAGCGCTCACTTTCTGTGTGGTTTCCATGCATTTGAAAAGCACAGATGTGAATGGAGCCTCATTGTTCTTGTGTATATGCACCAATTTCACTTTCAGACCCCATTCACACCTAGAGTAATGGGAGTGCCTGTTTTTTGGCTCATTTTTCCAGTGACATACATACTGCAGCCCGTTTATTTCAATGGGCTGCACTACACGTGGCAAAGTAGCTCATGGGACATTTTGGCATGGTGCGATCTTAGCATTTTTTTACCGTGCATTTTGCTGCGTTTGTCACCTATTTTTTCATGTGGCAAAATGTGTGTTTGCTTCTGTGTTTGGTGTGCCATAATGACACTGAAAGCGCAACTAGGTATTTTTAGGTATATAAAGGTGGCCATACACTATACACTCTGATTTTACAATCACTGTACAATTTCCTTTAGATTTACCAAAACTATGGAATAGGAGGACCCATCTATCTATATAATCACTCTGTGTCAAATCAGGTCCTGCCTGTGATTAGTGCGGTGCAGTGTCCGCTTCCTGACGGGCTCGGGCGCGCGCGGTTGCGAACACGCTCGAGCCTATCCTTAGTCCTGATTATTAGTGCATTCCCAACAGTGCCCATCAGTGCCTCCTCATCAGTGTCACCGATCAGTGCCCCTCATCAGCATACATCAGTGAAGGAGAAAAATTAACAAACTGAAAAACGTTTGTTTTCAAAATTTTCGGTCTTCTTTTTTCATTTATTTAGCAATAAATAAAAAAAAAAAAACAGTGGTGATTAATGTGGAGTTTCACCCAAAAGTGGAACTTCTGCTTTAAGGCTTCATGCACACAGGACATTTTTAAAAACATCAGCGCTAAGAATGCGGCGTTTTGACATTTTGTACATTATAAACACTATATAATGTAAAAACGCCTATAAACGTCAAACGCGGCTAACGTTTTTAGCCGCGTTTTTGACGTTTTTCGTTTTTACTGCTCCTGGAAGCACAGGCTGTCGTTTTTTTCTTTTCTACTGCCCCCAATAGCTTATGCCTCCAAACTCCTCTGACAGTTTATGTGCATGGACACATAGGCTAACATGGAAGTGCTTTTAGAGGCAGTTAATAAAAACATCAAACGCCACCAACAGCAGCTGTAAAAACGTCCTGTGTGCAACGTCCCCAGCTCCTGTTTGTGAAAGTGAGTGCACCACTGGATCATGGGGCAGGTGAGTGTGTGTTTGTTAAAAGTCAGCAGCTACAGTTTTTGTAGCTGCTGACTTTATATAAACACAAAAATGAGTGCAACTCCTCTTTAAATACCACCAAAAGAAAGGTCTATTTGTGTAAAAAAAAATAAAAAAAAATTATAAAAATGTCATATGGGTACAGTGTTTCATGACCGCACAATTGTCATTCAAAATGACAGCACTGCGAGGTGAAAATTGGCCTGAGTAGGAAGGGGGTAAAAGTGCCCAGTAGGCAAGTGGTTAGAAATTGCAACGCTGCCAAGAGTCCAGTCACCCAAAATAAAAAAATATGAGCCATTGAAGCATATTATTTTATATTATCCTGGCAAGGACAGGAAAACCCTGAAGATACAAGGGTGAGTCAACCCTTTTATTCTTCTCTGTGTTTTGTGTCCCATTCGGGTGGGAAAAGCAATCTCTCACTCTGTTACTATCCTGGAGGAGGAGGGGGGTTTGGTTGATTTGGCTAACAAAAGTGTTGGATGTATTCTCCTACTTACGAATTGAAGTTGTGCTTTGACCTGAACCAGAAAGTGATGGTAGTGGGGGGGGGGGGGGTAAAAGTTTTGAGAGCACATGCCCAACTGTATGTCTACAATTTACCAGCCTTGATGATGTGTGTGATCAGCAAGAGGACATATGTGCTTTGTGTGTTTTGCAGGATTTGCCTACTTAGATCCCATTGGTGCTCAACCCCAAAATGATTATATATGGTGGAGAGATATTTAGCTTCTTCTAGCCTCCTCCGCTATGGCTACATTTACAGCAAAGCCGATTGATAATGTAGAGCGCTTATGTAAGAATTACCACTATTTCAGCTTATTTGAGGTTGACCCAGAATTTGTGTGTTGGTCTATACAGTTCTTTCACTCATTTTGTATAAAGATTTTAAAAAGGTCTTTATTTTAGGTTAAAACAAAAATGCCTCCAAAGAAAAACAAACTGCCAGTTCCTTTGCCGGAAGGTTGGATAGTGACTGACACAAGCAAAAAAACTTGGAGATTGGGCAAAAAGTTTGGCCAGGGAGGATTTGGTTTAATCTATTTGGGTAAGTAAATTACAAATAATTTTTCTAAATTTTGTGTAGTATTGAATCTCACCTCCTAACCTTCCAGAAATATTGATTGTCCATTAGGGTTTACTACATAGGCTTTGTGATCAGTGTATAGTAGAGCTGCACGATTCTGGCCAAAATGAGAATCACAATTTTTTTTGCTTAGAATAAAGATCACGATTCTCGTGGCGTAGCATCTTACATATTCAAAAAATTGGGCTAACAGCACTGTTCTTTTTTTTTTTTTGAAAGTGTAATTTTTCCCAAAAAATTGCGCTTAAAAGACCACTGCGCAAACACTGTGTGACATAAAATATTGCAACGTGGGCCATTTTATTCTCTAGGGTCTCTGCTAAAAAATATATATAATGTTTGGGGGCTCTAAGTAATTTTCTAGCAGAAAATACTGGATTTTTACTTGTAAGCAACAAATGTCAGAAAAGATTGTCTTTAAATGGTTAAACTAAACTCTTCTATGCGCTGTTGTGTTTATCCCTTTGAAGTAGTTACATTATATCTCTTCTAGCTTCTTTTATCAGCAGTGATCTCAGACTTGGCTCTCTGCCCAGATAGGAGAGACTCAAGTCGTTCCGCTCCAACTTAGAAAAAGATTCCTGGAGAGACTTCAGGAAACTTGCATTGACTTCTATTACAGTCAAGTCCCGCTGAGTCACCACGCAAGTCAGACTCCATTAACTGCACTGAAAATCGTGGTAAAGCCTGATGGAGGTCCTGGGGTGGGGGATCAATATTGCTATTTTATTACGATTAATTGTGCAGCTCTATTGTATAGTGAACATGTCACCCTGGATATACCTTGTCACATGAAACAGGGTGTCACGACCATGTATAGAAAACACTGATGGTTATTCAAGTTATAAGGAGGCACGATTTATAAGGTCTGGAAAGTATTGGGATTGCAATTATTGCAATGATCTCCTCAGGGATAGTATTTTTGTCCAGGCAATTTCAACCACATTTCAACTGCATAAACAATACAAGTAGGCAACTTATCTCCATCCCACATGATGGCATAGATAGCACTTCCGCCTAGCAGCACTAGGGTCACTGGTTTGAATCTCAACCAGGACACTACCTGCCTGAAGTTTGCATGTTCTCCCTGTGTCTGTGTGGGTTTCCTCTGGGTTCTCCAGTTTCCTCTCACACTCCAAAGACATGCTGGTAGGTTAATTGGCTCCTGTCAAAATTGGCCCTAGTATGTGTATGAATGTGAGTTAGGGACCTTAGATTGTAAGCTCCTTGGGGGCAGGAAGTGATGTGAATGTGTAATGCATATGCAAGTGCTATATAAGTACCTGAAATAAATTTAAAAAAAAAGGACTAGCTGAAAGGGATTGACATTTTCTGGAAATTTTTGCATGTGGACAGCCATCATTCATCTTCTAGCCTTGCATTTTCTCAGCTTTGCTTACCGCCACCCTACTGTACAGTTGAGTGCCTTTAGTACAGCAGAACACTGCAGCGTTCTGGGCACGTCACTTATGCAGACTGTAAATATAACTGCACCCAATGTATACACACTGTCTTGCCTCATACCAGATAGAATTCACTGTCCACCCAGCACTACATACAGATGTTTAATACACCTGTATCTGTTTGCTGTAGGTACCACTGAAGTGTGTCCTGCATCAAATCACAGCGCATTATTCTTGCATGTCTTTTGTCTGTGTGTAACTAAAAGTCCCAGCATACTATGCTTGCATATATTTTGTCTCTGTAGAACTATACATCCCAACACATTATACTTGCATTTAATTTGTCTTTATACAACTACAAGTTCCAGCATATTATACTTAAGTTTCTCCTGTCTCTTTAGACATACACATCCTGAGACATAGTTGCATTTCTTCTGTCTCTGTAGAAGTACAAAACCCAGTAAACCATCTTTGAATTTCTCCTGTCTCAGCAGAACTGTAGCAGACATTCATTTAAATAACAGCCTTTAATGAACATTCCCCAGTTATTTATTTTTAATCCTGCAAAATGCGTAAAGTTCCATACACTATTCATATTCATTACTGGTTCTCTCTATCCTGATCACTTCTGTGCCCATGATGAGCACACTTTGGGCTGTTCAATTTGAAAAGGTACAGAACATGGTCTGGCAGAACCACGAAGGGAATTCACTTGTTTTTTTTTTTACTACACTTGCTGATATTTAGTTTTCTAAAAGTGTAAAGGCAGATGGATTTTTATCTTAATGCATTATATGCATTAAGCTAAAAAACCTTTGGCGTGCAGCAGCCCCCCTTAGCCCCCCCCCTAATACTTACCTGAGCCCCATCTCGTTCCAGCGATGTTGCAGAGGTATCTCGGCTGTCCGGGACTCCCCTCCTCATTGGCGGAGACAGCCGCGCGGCGCCATTGGCTCCCGCCACTGTCAATCAAATTCAGTCAGCCAATGAGGAGAGAAGGGGAGCCGGGCCACAGCTCCATGTCTGAATGGACCCAGGGAGATGTGGCTCAGCTTGGGTGTCCCCATAGCAAGCTGCTTGCTATGGGTAACTCAACGGGAGGGAGGGGCCAGGAGAGCCAAAGAGGGACCTGAGAAGAGGAGGATCTGGGCTGCTCAGTGCAAAATTATTACACAGAGCAGGTAAGTATAACGTGTTTGTTATCTAAAAAAAAACAAAAAAACAAGACATTATAATCACTTTAAATCAAAATCTTCAGCTTCCCCTACCCCTTCTCAATGATTGCAGCCTAGTATGCCAGCATATAGGCTGGTATTTCTACTTTTTCATTTTTTTTCCCTTTTTTTCATTGTAGTGTTTCATTACTATTCATTGTGAGGCTGCAATAAACACCTAAAACCTAGCTGGGCAGGAGCTGGTATAAATTATAGACCCCAAAATAATTTTTTTTTGCCAATACACAGTCCACATATCCCTGATCCTTTGTGATGTCAAATCTCATCTATACACAGATAAAATGCTAAACCTGTACAAATGCTCCATCGGTACAAGACTGTTTATGCATGACTTTACAGAGTCTACTGGAGGAGAATGTGAGCACGTGGGATATTATGAATAATTATGACAAAGACCAATATTGTTTTCTTTTCAGCCTCCAATGTTTGTGATGCACCAGTCCGTGACAATGCTGCATACGTCATCAAAGTGGTAATGATCATTTGTTTGTAACCATTTTCTGCATTTTCCTTGATTTTGAAGGGTTAGTTCACGGTCAGCAAAAACTGCCTATGCAGGTAAGGAATGTCTGTAGATGAAAAGCTGTGCATCTTTGACCAAAAGTGCATAATGCCCTTGCTGCAGGTATAGGCCATTTACGTACCGCAATAAGTCTGACCTGAAAACTCCCAGCACGTTCATAAGAGAGGCCCTACTATTACTGTTCACCTCCACCATCATTGCTTTTTCTCTGATTCAAACCCCCTCACACAAGCTTTCTCTCCTCTGATGTAGTAGCTCAGAGCTCGGAGTTTAGCTTGGTACACACGGGCCAAATGTCGGATGGCATCGGCCAGTTCAATAGAAACCGGCTGAAATTCAGCCCATGTGTACAGGGGTCGGTCCGACAAAAGCCGACTGGTTCGGCTAGCTTCTGTTGAAGGGGCATGACCGAAAAAGGTCTGCCGAACGACTCCCAATCAGCACTTGTCCCCCTGTCAGAACACAATTGCACAGCAGGGAAGATTGCTGTACTAACATCTTATTGTTGGTACAGTGGCAACGAACTGAGCTGGGTTAAACGAAAAAAAAAAATAGCATTTACGAGGCTTTTGAGAGCTCACTCCTGTGATGACGAAGATGAACGGTAATGGATATGCCTCTCTTGGCAACGTCCTGGGAGTGTTTACTTCAGGCTTCGTAAGGTATGGAAATGGCCTACACCTATAGCAAGGGCATGATTCATCTTTAGTCAGAGCTGCACAGTTTGTTTTTATCGACAGACGCCCCTTATCTGCATAGGCAGCATTTTTGTAAAGGTGAAGTAACCCTTTAAAGTTTATTTACAATAGCTGTACTTACAAAAAGCAATTGAACCCCTTCTATTGTCTGCTCTGTCGAATGACGTACCAGTGGGGAGAGTGAAGTTCCTTCTGAAACCAAAACTTCTGGGAGAGTCAATCTCTCCCACTTTACTGCTGTACTTGATGGTTTCTCCTGTGCTCAGTGGTTTCTCCAACAACATAGAGATTGGTAGGAGGAACCACTAAGTGTGACAGGGAACACTGGAGAGTTCAACATTCTCAGAGATGTTGGTTTTGGAAAGTTCAGGAGATTTCTCTGCATCAGAGCAACACACGGCAGATTGAGCAGTGGGAATGTACCTACAAACAAGTTCTTTGTAGGTACATTCTTTAACCTCTTCAGACCCGCGCCATAGCCGATTGACAGATACTGCGCGGATCTAATTTTCCGGGAGACGTCCTCCCCTTTGGCTCGTGCTGGGCGCGCTTTAGTCGGTGGCGCGCGGGCGTGCCGCCGCACACCATGTTAGCGTGCCCGCGGGTCGGGCGGACCCGGTGTCCGCCGGAGACCCGCGATCTGCTCACAGAGAGCCAGAACGGGGAACCGCCGATGTAAACACCGCGATTCCCCGCTCTGTGAAGGGGGGCATGACAGATCTACTGATCCCTGTGATCAGGATCAGTTAGATCTGTTATGTCCCTGTCAGCCCCGCGCCCCCCCCCCCACAGTTAGAACACATACAGGGAACACTTTTAACCCCTTCACTGCCCCCTTAGTGTTAACCCCTTCCCTGCCAATGACATTTACACAGTAATCAGTGTCTATTTTTAGATCTGATCGCTGTATAAATGTCATTGGTCCCAAAAAAGTGTCAAAAACGTCCGACATGTCTGCTGTAATATCACAGTCCCGATAAAAATCGCAGATCGCCGCCATTACCAGTATAAAATAAATAAATAAAAACGCCATAAACCAATGTCCATAGTTTGTAGGCGCTAAAACTTTTGTGCAACCCAATCAATATACGCCGATTGCGATTTTTTAAAAAAAAATTTTACCAAAAATATCTAGAAGAATATATGTCGGCCTAAACTGATGAATGCATTTTTTTTTTTATTCTTGGATATTTATTATAGCCAAAAGTAAAAAATATTGTTCTTTTTTCAAAATCGTCGTTCTTTGTTTATAGCACAAAAAATAAAAACCGCAGAGGTGATCAGATACCACCAAAAGAAAGCTCTATTTGAGGGGAAAAAAGTACGCCAATTTTGTTTGGCACAACGTCTCAAGACCGCGCAATTGTCATTCAAAGAGTGACAGCGCTGAAAACTGAAAATTGGTCTGGGCAGGAGGGGGGTTTAAGTGCCCAGTAGGGAAGTGGTTAAGCAACACAATCATTGTAATTCATTTTATTATTGGTATAATCATATTGTATTTTGGCCAGGGCTGGATTTACAAAATGTATTTATTTGGCTGTCTCCAGCTTCAGTATATTTACTTATATATATATATATACACACACTTACTGCTTCACCTGCCAAAGAATTCATTGTTCTGCATGGCCAAATTTGCCATTTACACAGGTTTGCCACAGTACACAGCCAGACAGAAGACACATTTATTTCCTGGTTCAGTAATGCAGCTACCTATTTCACATGTATGACTTTAAATTGCACATTGGACAATGTGATCTATGAAGCAGTAAGGGCCGGTTCACACTGCAGCGGGGTCCGAGATCAGATGTGATTCGCACCGCACTGCAGTGCAAGTCACATGCGATCTCTGTACGAGGTGATTTCAGCCATACAGATAGTATGGCTGAAATTGCATTGCATTCGGACCAAACTCGCACAAGACCCTTTTCTTCATTCTGAACAGAATCGGATCGCATGGGTGTTCACACCCATGCAATCCAATTCCTGTTCAAGTTTGGGGGTGTCATTAGCTTTCTATTGACACTCCATGCAGTTCGCATATGGCAGTGTGAACCTCCTGCGAGTCGGGTGCGATGCGGGAACCTGCAGTGGATTCGCAGGGTTCCCGCATCGCACCAGTGTGAACCGGCCCTAAATGTGAACCAGGAAGCAAAAAAAAGTGGTAGCGTGATCTTCCTGTCTGTACAGTGTGCTATAGGTATGAAAAAAACAACAACAAAAATATAAGTAAACATGTATGTAATAGAACTGTGTGTTTGCTGTTTCCTTGAATTCCATTTTAAAACTGAATTATAATTTTAGACTTTAATCATGTTCTAATGTTTTAACTCTAGGAGGATCATCAGAATGGACCATTGTTTTGTGAACTGAAATTTTACCAAAGAGCAGCAAAACAAGATGATGGTAAGGAAGGGATAAGTCATCTAAACACTGTGGCGCCATTTGATGTTATAGGGCTCTACCCACACTAACAACACATATAGGCTTTAATGTGCTATTAAAAAGAGGTGCCAATGCCTGGCATTTGCTTGTGCAAGAAGTTAAAACATATCTAAACCCAAAAACAAATATGTAATACGTTGTAGTTTCATAAACATAGAAAGAAAACTAAGGAATAAGACATTTCTTAGGGCTACTGCACAGCTATATTTGTATATAAAAAAGGAGTTTATTGAAAAAACAATATACAAAAAATGTAAATGGTCAACCAGAAGCAAAGTATGCATCCCACATATACCCAACCCTCCTTCCCATAAAACAAACAATGTTGATTAATGCACATTAGTGTGGACCAAAGAGATCTGTAAACAATATTTCCCAAGTCATCTTCCAGGATGGCTTACAAGAGAGAGAAGCTGCTCCCACCTAAAACTCGAAACACGTGGTCCACGTTAAGATAAAAAGCCTGGGTAAAGACCCAGACCCTCAGTTTAGGTGTTTCCTCTAGCCAGCTAGGATCGCAAAGTTGAGTATTTCTTTCTTTTCCTTTTGGCTAGGTGGCAGGAGCCTGCAAATCTGGGGAAATTTGTGTACCCAGGCCCTCTGTGGCTTAAAAATGTTTCCAGTCAACCTAGGGGACAATCTCTCCCTATAGCCTTTGGTGTTTTTTTTTTCTATCCTATGGGGGCTTCTCAGGTGGTGAAGCCTCCTGTTTAGTGGATGGATGGGGCTCTGGTTGAGATCAGTCCCAGCTGCCTGGAGATTGTGCTATGATACCTGGTCCGGATGAGCGCACTGTACTAGCATCCCAGGGGTTTCTTTCTTGCAGAGTGCATGACTGAGTGTGAGATGCTAGGGATGACATAATTTCATGCGTGTCCACGATGATGCATGCAGAGCATCAGATGGCTATTTGTGGCACCAGGAAGCCTTTTACCTCTGGACACAGGCAATCAGGATGGAGGCAGTTTCTACAGAGGGAGCAGATCTGGTACTGCACGCTGACACAGACCCTCTTTGCCTGCTGTTTACTCTGTAGAGAGGGTGCCGGGTATACTGCGGGGGGCCCGGGCTGGTGGTGGCACACAGTTCTGAGCACCCCTTTTTCCCTCAGAATCCTTGCCGGGAGTGTAGGGAAGAGTGAGCCAGTGTTTTTATATATCTTGATGTGTCTGTGGTTTATGAGGGGAGAGAGCTTTGGGAATGTTGTGGAGGGGTGAAGCATTTGGGTGACTCTGTTGGTGATGGTATGCAGTGTAATTCACCTCTTTCCTCTAATTAGATTCTCTGATTTTAAACCAAAGGCCAGGAAGGGAAAGATGGTGGAGAGAGCTTGAAGCCTTCTAAGAAAAAAAGCTCTCTACCACCTGT
This sequence comes from Glandirana rugosa, assembly GCA_018402905.1. Classification (NCBI taxonomy): domain Eukaryota; kingdom Metazoa; phylum Chordata; class Amphibia; order Anura; family Ranidae; genus Glandirana; species Glandirana rugosa. The sequence continues at coordinate 201,254 of BLSH010426083.1, forward strand.
AAGAAGTCAATGTTCCAGGATTAATTAGACAAGCTAGTGAAGGAGACAGCAGGTCTCTTTAAGGAATTATGGACCGCATGCAAGAAGAGATGGCACATGCAGGTCCCTCCTTCAAGAATCTTCTTTCCAGAGTCCCTTACCAAGTACCTTTAACTCCAATAGCTTAGCAGCTGCCCTGGTCACGGAAGAGTTGACGGAGGAGCAAGACACGGTAGAGAAGAGTTCAAATACATCTTCAGAGGAGGATGAGCTCAAAGAAGAAAAATATGCAAACTACAAAGATGTATTTTTCCTACAGATGAGACAGAAGAGTTGTTGAAATTCATGACACACTGGGGTTGGAAGAGGAAAATAACAAAGTAATGTCAATCCATGATCAACTTTATGCTGTGCTACAGTGAAAGCAAACAAGAACGTTTCCAGTGCATCCCACCTTAAAGGAGATCATCCTTTAGGAATGGAAAAAAACCTGAGAAGAGACTGTTTTTCCCCTGGAATTTGATTCCCCTTCAAAGAGGAAATCGCCAGTATGCGAGATAAATGCATCAAGTTATATGCTTCTCTATCCAAGCTTTCCAAAAAATTGGATTTATCTTTCAAAGACACTGGAGCCCTAAAAGACCCCATGGCTAGGAAAGCAGAGAGCTACTTAAAAAGGGCATGGGATGTGAGTGAGATTAACTTTAAACTGGCCCTGGCTGTTATGTGCATATCACAAGTAAACAAAAAATAGATTTATTTTTTGTAGACATTGAAGCTCTAAAAGACCCAATGAATAGGAAACCAAAAGGTTACTTAAAAGGTGCATGGAATGCAAGTGCAATTAACTTAAAACTGGCCCTGGCTGCTATGTGCGTATCATGCACTTTGGATGTGGGGTTAAAGCGGAGTTTCCGTCTGGGTGAAAAACAATTAAAAGTCAGCAGCTACAAATACTGTAGCTGCTGACTTTTAATACAAGGACAGTTACCTGTCCTGGGAGCCCGCGATGTCGGCACCTGAAGCCGACCCGTCCCCCGGCTTCAGATGCAGGCGCCAGCATCCTTACTAAGGGAAACAGGAAGTGAAGCCTTGTGGCTTCACAGCCTGTTTCTTACTGCGCATGCGGGAGTTGCGCTGCACTTTCTGAATGGCCCCTGCTGTCTTCTGGTACCTGTGTCCAGATCTGTGGAAGATCAATTTTTAGGTGGAACACCACTAGCACCTTTTGCTCTCACCTAGAGGGGATCACTCCTAGGGAGGAGATTCTGAAGTCTTGCTGAATAAGGTGGTGGCCTGCATAGCAGATGCATCAACGGAATTTATCAGGTTTAAAGCCAGATCTATGGCTGATCAATGAAGCCAGAAGAGTAATCTGGTTAAAATCATGGCTGGGAGACTTAGCATCCAAATCGAAACTGTGTGCACTTCTCTTTGCTGAAGAACTGTTTTTTGGCTCAGAGCTTGAGTCTGTTCTAGAACAATTGACAGGCAAGAAAGAAAGGCTTTCCAATTCCTAAGAAACAGCAGCAGAGGCGGAATTTTTGCTCATTCAAGAAGCAGCAGAAGGATTCAGGAATACAAGAGCAGAAAACAGGGCTGGTACTATCGGGAGGGCAAAGAGAAGGGGGATTCCTTTTTAACCTCCCTCCCTGCCCAAAGAGAAATCCCAATGACTCAGTGAGTCAGGTGGGATAGAGATTGGGGGCCTTCCTCATTCAAAGGCGACAAGTCGCAAGTAATCCTTTCATTCTGAAGTTGATGTCTCAAGGACACATGATGGAATTTGATTGCAGACCCCCAGAAATATTCTTTGCAACTCCACTATCGGGGGACTCATCTTAGGTCACAGCATTGATATTCCTTTTACAGGAGATGCTGGAGCAAAGGGTAATAAGCCTCATCTCACTAGAACAGAGTGGTGGGGGGTTTTACTCTCACATATTTCTGAGGAAAAAAGCTATGTCTAATTCTGAACCTCAAGCGAGTACATGCAGTGGTAAGGTACAAAAAAACAGAATGGAATCAAAATACTTAACAAGGAACTCAAGGAATTGTTGTTGTCCTCAAGAGTATTTATGGTTACCTTGGATTTGAGGGATGCATATCTACATATACTGATGATAGAAAAGTAAATAAAATTCCTCAGGTTCATGGTGACGGGTCCAGGAGAAACCCTCTGATTCTCAGTTCAATATGCTCTTTTTCAGCCTGTCTTCAGTTCCACATATATTTAACAATGTCTTGTCAGAGACTCTACAAATCCTCAGGTCAAACAGGATGTAAAATGATCTCATACTTGGACAACCTATTAATCTTTGCAGACTCCGATATAGAGCTAAGGTGAAATCTGGATTTTATGATCAAATACCTTCAAAATATCAAGTGGCCTATCAACTTGGCTAAGTCTCAGCTTTGGTTGGCACAAAAGAATACTTGGATTACATTGTCAATTCAATGAATGACAGAAGAAATAGTGAGTTGCTTATTGCAAGCAGCTATCAAACTCTTACTGGACTCAGGAACATCTATTCATGAACTGATGAGACTTCTAGGGCTGATGATGGCAGCTATCCCTGGAGTACAATGGGCACAGCTACACACACGATGTCTCCCACACTCTATACTTTCCGCAAGGTTCTTTAAATTTTATGGTGCAAGTTCCGGAAACACTGGAGAAAAAAACATCAAATTGTGGCTATAGCCAAAAATACCTGCTGGAAGGATGTTTTTGGTCAAAACCAAGCCCCCTAAGAATAAAAATGGATGCAAGCACATGGGGCTGGAGCGACCACATGAAGCCACACATGGCACAGGGAAAATGGAGTGAAACCTGGACTTGTAGTACATCTAATTCAAGGGAACTAAGAGCTTTTTGGAGGCACCAACAGCATTCCAGACAGTCTTAAAAGAAAATCATGTTCAAGTGCTTTCAGACATCCCTATATCAACAAACGGGGGTAAAGATCAAAACATCTCATGCAAATTGCTGATGAAATCCTCTTTTGGGTGAAAGAAAACTTTTGTCCATCTTGGCCATTCTTCAAAAAGGAAAACAAAATTCTTTTGATCTCCTGAGCAGGAAAAAGATTTCACAAATAGAATAAAGCCTGAACAAGGAAGTTTCAGTCAGATCATGGAAAGGTGTGGGATCCAGGAGGTGGATCTTTTTGCGTCCCCAAGTGAACAACAAGACTGGAAACTATTTTTCTCTACAAAGATGGATGGGGATAGATGCTTTATCACACCCTTGAAGGGAGAGCTCATGTATGCCTTTCTCCCATTTCAACTAATTCAGAGGGTCATTCAGTAGAAAAAAATCATCCTCTGTAAAAGTGATACTAATCGCATCTTTTTGGCCCAAAAAGTCATGGTTCATGGGGTTGCACAAACTGAGCATTGCGGAACCTTTGAAGTTGCCATGCATACCATACCTCATACATCAGGAATCAACGATGCATCTGTTTATAGACCAACTTTCCCTGACAACCTGGCTTCTGAAAGGGAATTCTAAAAGCAAATGGATTATTGGAAAAGGTGATCAATACAATTATTGATATTAGGAAGAAATCCACTAACCAAATTTACGTGAATATTTGGAAAAAAAATTCCAGTTGCAGAAAACACAATAACCATATAGATGGACCAGCTGTTCTGGCAGTCCTTGAGCCCCTTGGAAGGCACAGATGTCAGTTTCGTGCCTAATACTGAGATTTCATGCGGTGGCCTTGTCATGATGTTAGAGTTGGACTTGGTAGAAGAGTGAGTTGTAAAAATGTTTGATGATATTTGATTTCCATAGATTGCACAAGGTTAGAATACCTTCTTTCTGCAAAGTTTTGAAGCATGTGAATAATTTAACAGAATCAATCGGGCCTCCTCCATGATTCCAGCTTCCGAAGTTAAAGCTCATTCCATCAGGGCCTTAGCTACGTCATGGGTAGAAAGGGCTGGAGCATCACCAAACCAAATCTTCAGAGCAACTGGTACTTTTGTACTTGCTAAAAATGAAAACAAATGCAACAACCACACCTGAGGACTGGTAAACCGCTATAGGTTACAATTGTTTGGGGTTAGATTTCCTTTAAGACTATTTCTTTCTGCTTTTTTATTTACATTCAGAGAAGCATTTTTAAATATTGCTTTGTATTGATATACAGAGTATATGTTTAACATTAAACTGATCACATTCAAATGAATTTTAGAAAAGGGAAAAAAGAAAACGAAGTAAAAAAAAAATGTAAATATATATATTTTGTGGTATTCGTACATAGGTATGTAATTACTGAACTTAATTTGTTTTATTTTAGTTATGAAATGGATTCAGAGCCACAAGCTGGATTATTTAGGAATTCCCAAATACTGGGGATCTGGGGAAACAACATTCAAAGAAAAAAGGTAAGCATGTTGTGCTGGCAGGGAGGTGCAGTATTCAGTCACCCAGTAGCTTCTATGAGGTCATCTCAGTTCATTAAATCCCCAGATGCTGAAGTTAGAACACTGGCATTTTAATTGGTGAAGACGCAGATGTTTTCTCAGGCTATTTATGAGCTAAACCAGAGCTAAAACTAACCATATATGCAAAAATGATTTAAGACTACAGCATTTAACTAAGAGCCTGTGTAAAAACACATTATTAGCATTGACTACAAAGAGAATCTTTATTTTAAGAGACACAATTTTTAATGAATTATAATGTTTAATGACATAATCTTCACCGTATCTAATCTGTAAAAAGGTAAAGGGTCTGTCCATCTAAAATTGTTATTGCAGTTGCTGGGAACTCAAAGTGTATCAAACGTTTTGGATAGTGTAGTGAATGTTTGTTGTTTTTTTTTTTCGCTAAAGCCAGTCTAATTTATTTGGTACCATACCATTGCCACCTCTGCATAAGGTAGCTCGAATTATAGTGACACTGTATTATAGCTCAGTTTAAGAACTAGCCAGAACACCACCAATAAACCTCAAAAGATTGAGGTCAAAAACGGTAGCAAAGAATACAAAAAGAAAAATACAGAAAACATATTATCATCTATGGTGTTTATTACTGTCTGAGTCACCCTGGGGAGATTCGCCTTCTCTATCTGACCATGGTCTCTGGGACTTAAAATAAAGGAGGATCCAAAATTTTGAGTTGTCCAAAATTGAAGGAAAATCTCCAGAATGGAACCCAGGCAAAACAAAAACTTGAAGGGGTTTCTCTATCTATTTTATCTAAAACTAAAATCCCCCAAGCAACATTATATTTTCTCAGCTTTCCTGAGGACTCTTTTAGTCAGATGTTTGTGCTTGACTTCCTGGGTCTATACATCTTCTGTGGCAATTATAAGGAGTCCCCACTCCATCTGGTACAGTTTTCATTTTTTTTATGTAGGCGCTGGTACATGCAAAGGTTTCAGCAGGGGCTGGGGCCTCCATCAAGAGAATGAGCAAGGTGACAATTTTTTGAAGGCCAACTCCTTTGCTTTAAAACCCACCTCTTGTCAAGTTGTAGAGGACATCTGCTAGGAATTTCATACCTTATCGTGTTCACTTTCCATCTCCTTTAACAAAAGTTGCTTATTTGAAAGTGGGCATACATTAAATATGTGAACTGTGACTAGCAAATTGCAAGCAGCGCTAAACAGTCTTTCAAAATTGTAGTCTTCTCTGACAACTGAGTGATAAGTCCATCCACTCTAGATAGAGAATACTGAGGTCCTGGCCACCACCACACCACGTGCAGGGATAATAGGAGGAAGACCCCCCCAATGTGGAAAAACTCACCAGATATCAATAGATAACCCGCATTCAGATCTTAAAGGTGTTCACCTCTCCTTAAATCGACACCACTTGGATCATAAATAAGCATAAAATCGACCTGAAACCCAATCAGTTAATTATCAGCGGTCAGGCTTTCAAGGTAATTCCAATCATCACTTCCTCCAAAACTCCACCTCTTATATCCTCGGTATGTGTGTGGTCAGACTGGCCCTTCAACAAAATGTACTCACATGATCCGCATGATTTTATTCAGCACATAACATATAAAACCAAAACCCCCCTTCCAGATGTAAACTCACACACCCCCTAAGGGCGTGACCGCGCGGCTGTCAATCTGCATCGGCTGAGGCTCCTCCGTACCCGGGAACGCCGCTTCGCTTCGCGCTGGTTCGCTAGAGCGTTGGAGTGGTGAGACGGACCAGTCTCTAGCCGAGACATCTTCATACTAGATTATGACTATGATGACTGCTTATATTTTTTAAAGTGTGAGTTTACATCTGGAAGGGGGTTTTGGTTTTATATGTTATGTGCTGAATAAAATCATGCGGATCATGCACTATGTGAGTACATTTTGTTGAAGGGCCAGTCTGACCACACACATACCGAGGATATAAGAGGTGGAGTTTTGGAGGAAGTGATGATTGGAATTACCTTGAAAGCCTGACCGCTGATAATTAACTGATTGGGTTTCAGTTCGATTTTATGCTTATTTATGATCCAAGTGGTGTCGATTGAAGGAGAGGTGAACACCTTTAAGATCTGAAGGCGGGTTATCTATTGATATCTGGTGAGTTTTTCCACATTGGGGGGTCTTCCTCCTATTATCCCTGCACGTGGTGTGGTGGTGGCCAGGACCTCAGTATTCTCTATCTAGAGTGGATGGACTTATCACTCAGTTGTCAGAGAAGACTACAATTTTGAGACTGTTTAGCGCTGCTTGCAATTTGCTAGTCACAGTTCACATTGAATATCAGGTTGCTATTTGAGTATTGTCGATTTAAAGTAGCAGCTACTTAATATTTCTGTTCTTTGTATATCTCAACATTATGCATTTCTGTGCCTAAACAGTGGAGATACACACTCTTATCCAGGGCGCTGATACTTGTGATTCCGTTCTTTGGCACTGATTTACAGGATTGTGGTATACATTAAAAATGTGTTTACAGTCATCAGGTTATATGACTGCTAAAGAAGAATATATCTTTCAGGAGATTCTTTTTTGGTTATTGAAGCGGTGTTACATTTTTAGATAGATTATTGTGCATAATAAAATAATGTGCTTTAAAAATCTGATCTCTATCCAAAAAATAGTTTAGTAAATGATTAGGAGTAGTTTATTGATTGCATTTTCAGAGCAAATCCTTGTGCATAAAACTTCTAAAACAATGGACACGACCTATTAAAAAAAAAGACTTCCGCCATTCTAATTATTTGTGATTCATGCAGTCGGTAACCAGGGCTGCTGATAGAAATCACAGGGCCGCCCCGTACAGCCTACCTGATGGGGCCCCACTCCTCCAAAAACATCAAATGATATTTATGCTAAAATACAACGGCTGTGATGCTATGCTTTGCAGCCATGGCAAAAATGATACCCTCAAGTAAGTAGTCCCCAAGTAAGAATAGCAGCACAAAGGCAATATCTGCACCCCACAGATCACTCACTGTGTTCATTCAGGGTGGAGTGTTCATTCAGGATAGTGAGTTCCCACTCACCATCCTGAAATAACCCACCTGTGTGCCCTCCGCAGCGGCCGGCGGGAACGGAGAGGTGGGAAAATGGCAGCACTGAGGGGGAAAGGGGCATACAGGGGTCCCAGACAGCAGGGGGAAAGGGGCACAGATACAAGATCTGTTCCCCCTGCAATGCAGCCGGGGGAAGAAAAGAAAAGTAGAAGCCGGCAGCCAGGGCTGGACTGGGACAAAAATTTGGCCCTGGACTTCATCCAGACCAGCCCACTTTAATAAATTATTTTAATAAACACGCACAAAAACAGTATATAAACTATATGCAATTGCGCAAAGTAAAAACATTCCACTGTCAGTATAAATGGCAAACAACACAGCGGGACACCGTGGGTGGTGGAGGACATGGGGACACAGTGGGGGGTGTAGGAAACGGGGACACCATGGGGGGGTGTAGGAAACGGGGACACCATGGGGGGGTGTAGGAAACGGGGACACCATGGGGGGGGTGTAGGAAACGGGGACACCATGGGGGGGTGTAGGACACAGGGGGACACGGGGGGGTGTAGGACACAGGGGGACACAGGGGGGGTGGAGGACACAGGGGGACCACGTGGGGGTTGGAGAACACAGGGACACCATGGGGGGTGGGGGACACTGGGGGGGGTGGAGGACACAGTGGGGGTGTAGGACACAGGGGGACACAGTGGGGGGGGTGGAGGCAGGGCTGCTGTTACACTGTACGGGGCCCCCGCAATTTCTATCTGACAGGGCCCCGTCCCAAAAATATCAAATGATACTTAAGCCCCGTACACACGGTTGCGACGGTCGTATGGAAAAGGTTGTAAGATCATCCGACTGTTAGAACAGCCGACGTGCGACGGTCGTACAACAGGAGTTGGAAGAGCAGACTAGAAAACTTTGGTTGTACCAACAAGCGGTCGTACGATCGTTGTACCGTGTGTACAGAGAAGTTGGTCCAACAAGGTGTACTATGCAAAACACACATGCTCAGAAGTCAGGAACGCCCAGAAGTGTCCGTTCTGGGAAACCTACGTTCCTAATTCACAAATCACATGCACTCAGCTACCTCTTTATACGCTCGTAACACGTCACCACATTAGGCTTGGTCGTACGATCGCTTAGTGCACGCCAGCACGCGAGATACAACAGCCAACATACGATTTGGGCTGTTTGGTCGTACGACCGTTGCATTGTGTGTACGAGGCTTTAGACTAAAAATGCACTAAAATCATTATTAGAGGACAACAAACACAAGTGGATAGCGCTGCTCTGCAACTGCATGCAAAGCACTCGATAGCGGTGCACTAGTGTGGGGTTAATGCTGGTGGTGGTGAATTATGTTTTAGAATTTACATTTTTTTATTTTTTTTTTAAGAATTGTATTTATTTATTATTATCAGATGCCTTCTGTGTACACTTGCCTCTGTGATTTGCATCAGGTGCCATCGTATTGGTAACGGCACCACAAAAGCAGATTGCAAACACACCACCAAATTATATGGTATTATGGAGTGTTTTTAAGAGTAGCGCATGCACTCATTTTTCTGTGTTCTGGTGTAATTTACAGCCCATTCAAATGTATGGACTCAGAAATTTCATCATGGGAAGACTTAGGACAAACACGTCTTACCCCCTCCTCTAAGTACAAATTTCCCCTCCAAGGTCATTTCTCTTACGTTCACTGACAGACGCAGCCCTTCATTTGACAAGTGGGTTTATGTACATCCTACCAGGAGTAGACTAGGTAAATAGAAAGCAAGCTGACCCCTCTCAGGGGGCCGTCCTCCAGCATATAACCCCCCTGCTCTGTATAGCATATGAGTTTTTTTATGCCTATTGCAAGGAATTAGACCTGTTTCCCTTATGGGATCTGCGATTTCCCATTTTTCACTGCTTTTCTCAAGCTATCTGATGAAGACTGCTATCAAGAAGCCGGCTGGGGCATAGAGGATATCCAGAATCCTGAACTTTCCCCAGCACGGCCGACAGATGCGAGCTACCCTTAGCCTTGGCGGGGTCCGCCGCATCGTGCCCGTTCCGTGCGGGTGGCCAGTGGGTGATCCCCACTTGCGTCCAGTGACCGGACTCTGTTCCCGTCCAGGGGCCTTTTGGCCTGCAGCATCTCTCTCCGGCAGTGGGAGGAAGGTCTGCAACTGGGTGGTTACCCGCTACACCCGTCGGACTGGTGAGTGACCCCCTCTCTCCCCCTTGGGGGTGCGGAGGGGGGCTGGGCGGATTTTAGCGGTCTGGGCTGGCCGGTGGAGGGTTTCTTCTAGGGCTCAGGGCCCCCCTGGGTGTCCTCGCTCCCCTCCTACACCCCCCCTCCCCCGCACACCGCACCCCGCGCCTTAGAGTCGCCATGCGGCGGTCCGCCGCCATTTTGCCCTAGCGGCGGCCATTTTGTTGGTGATTTTGGCCTCTAGTGACGAGCGGCGGCCATTTTGCAGTAGTTGCGGCCTGTATACAGGCTTTTGGCCTCTTGTGACCGCTCGGGGGACATGTTTTATGTGCCTGGGAAGAAAAACGTGCGGCTAAGCCGATACATCCTCTTTCACTCTGGGACAGCGTGGACGGCACAGGCGGCGCAGGCTCTCTGACTGGCGGTCACTAAGCACTCCCACTGGAACTCAGCGCTTGAGAGGCAACAAACAGCAAGTATAGCTGGGCTCTCCCTGGGGTGCTGGTAGCGGTGGGTGCAGTCCTCCTGGGTGTCCTCCCTGGTTGATCTGTGGGGCAGCGGTGGGGCTGCATTGTGGGGGTGTCAGGGCTTTTCTGCCTGTCAGTGTCCGGTGGCGCAATGGCGGCTGAACCTGCGGGTCCTTCCAAGGAGGAGCCAGTGGAAGTGCAACCTGCGCTGGGGACTCTGGTGTTCCTGGACCAGTTAAGATCGGTGTTTGGAGAATTTTTTCCCCGGGAGGTGTCGGGCCATGCTACGGGGGCCCCTAAAAAGCGTCCACCTCCTCCACCTTCATCGGGAGAGGAGTCTGAACCGGAAGTGGCCTCAGTGGTCACGGGACCCCTGTGGAGCTCTCAGAGGGTGAGCTGGGGCTCTCGGACGGCGAGGGAGACCAGGGGGCCTCGGTAGCACGCGAGAAGGCGCTGGTGGCCGCACTGATCGATAATATTCGTGTGTCCTTGCGACTGGACCAAGCAGGGGAGTCGCAGGAGACTGCATATGTTTGTGGGTCTTTTAAGCCACCTAGGTCCCCCAACTGGTCTATAAGGAATGGCAATGTCAGCGGAATTCCTTCGCCCTGCCAAAACGTTACGCTGTGCGCTACCCATTTGAGAATAGTTTTGTGAAGAGGTGGGCATCCCCCGCAGTGGACCCTCCGGTGGCTCGCCTGAATAAGGCCATGACCATCCCCTTGGAGGGATCTCCCTCTTTTAAGGATCCGGCCGATAGGCGGACGGAGGCAGTGTCCAAAGCACTGTTCTTGTTGGCGGGGTCAGCCATGAGACCAGCTCTGGCGTCTGCTATGGCGGCGCAATCTCTTACCGAATGTGAGACTGAGTTGCACAACGAGTTGAGCTGCGGGAGGTACCTGTGTGACGCAGCTTTGGACCTACTTCCCATGTTGTCTAAAATGTCTGTTTTCGCAGTCATTATTAGACGGGTGCTGTGGTTACGCTGTTGGTCGGGTGACCACGCGTCTAAGAAGGGTCTCGCGGATCTCCCATTTCAGGGCGGTCAACTCTTTGGGGCACAGTTGGATGAAATCATTAAGGATTTCACTGGAGGGAAGAGTACTTTTCTCCCGGAGCCCAGGTGGCGGGAGTTCCGCCGTAAGCAGGGCCCTACTTCTTCGGGTCAGAAGAGGTTTTTTCGTGTGCCCGGTGCAGCGGGTAAGGGTTCAAGGCCCGGCAAGTCTGCCTCGGGGTCCGGTAAACGGCCCTGGCAGTGCAAGAGCGAAAAGGCGGAGGATAAGTCCTCCACCGCATGATGGGTTGCCCCCACTCGATTCTCGGGTGGGGGGACATCTTCTGGGGTTCGCAGACAGATGGACTGCCCGGATTTCCGACAGGCGGGTGCAGGAAGTGGTGTCCTCCGGGTACAGGATAGAGTTCAGCACTCTACCCCCAGACAGGTTCTTCCCATCGAACTTGAGACTCCCTCAGGGGCATCGGGAGGCTCTCCTAGAGACTGTTCAGACGCTCTCCGAGCAAGGGGTAATTGTACCGGTACCTCCGCTGGAAAGGTTCCGCGGCTTCTATTCAAATCTTTTTGTGGTACCCAAAAAGGGTGGAGTCAGGCCAGTTCTGGACTTAAAAGTGCTAAACCACTTTGTGAAGGTGCGAAAATTCAGAATGGAATCTGTCTGTTCAGTCGTGGCCGCCCTGCACCAAGGGGACCTTATGGCGTCTCTGGATATCAGGGACGCGTACCTCCATGTTCCCATTTGTCTCCGACACCAGCATTTCCTGCGCTTTGCGGATATATATATATATATATATATATATATATATATATATATATATATATAAAATGTAGAAGCATCTCCTGCTCCCTTAGCCTTCCTTGCAGCCTACCTTTACTAAATTCAGCCACCGTCAGTGTACTTCATCCAGGTACAAGTGGCTGGGCAGATTCTGTGCCCCTCTGTGATAGGCAGATTCTGTGCCCCTCTGTGATAGGCAGATTATGTGCTCTTCTTTGATAGGTAGAATCTGTACCCCTTCATGATATGTAGCTCATGTGCCCCTCTGTGAGAGGCAGAAGGCTGAAAATAGCCAAAGTGCAGTAGAAGCAGCCCCCCCTCTGCTTTCTCGTTCTTTTGTGTTCTGGTGGACCTGCAGCCAATTAGGATGTATGACACCTCTCTCCCATGATTGCTTCAGAGACCCCTCGTAGTGTTTGCAGCCTGGAGGTGCCTGGTTACACTCAGTAACAGAGCACATGCACTGAAAGAAGGGACCACTGCTAGTACAGAACTGCAGACTGACACTGGTCTGTCTTCCTTCCTCCCCATATCTCATCCCTGTTTCTGCATGTAGAGTGACAGGAGCACTACTACTAAAGTGTGTTTCCATGCTACCTCTCTGTAGATTGCAGCGCCCACCCAAGCCTCTGCCTCCTCTCTGTCCTGATTGCCCGGTCAGTGTAGCATAGAGATCAGTGTCAGCATTGGCAGTACAGCCCGCTCTCCTGCTCGGCATCCTCCCGGGTCCCCCCTGGAGCTTGATAAGGGTCGGGCCTGGTACAGCAGGCCTGGCTGTACTGCCTTATCAGTGGCCCTAGGTGGAGGACACAGGGAGACACAGTGGCGGGGGGGGGAGGAGAACCCAGGGGGACACAGTGGGGGGATGGAGGACACGGGGACACAATGGGCGGTTGTAGGACACAGGGGGACACTGTGGGAGGTGGAGGACACAGGGGGACACATTGGGGGGGGTGGAGGACCC
>BLSH010426083.1:226632-305065 GCA_018402905.1 Glandirana rugosa
CGGCCCCCCCCCCCCCCCCCGCCCGCCAGGAGAACACAACAGCTCCATGAGAGGGATTCCCTTGTCAACACTGTCTGTGTTGATGGGGAAATCAAGCAAATTTCCTTTAACCCAAGGTTTCAGGATAGGAATTTGCTCCATCTATGACCAGCCTTATGCTGTATTGGTGATTCTTCCCCTAATTGCATGTGATATTGTCAGGTAGTATTGTCTGAAAGGAGCTGTAAGTAGCTGTGTAAAAGTTATCTTTTTCCTTGCTTGCTCTGTGTCTTAAGGCTGACATTATACAGAAACTTGTGAGTACTTTTACTCTTCTCGTGATTTGTCTGGTTTCTCCACTAACATAAGTTTTATACAATATATAGAGGATATATTAGGATTACATCCTCAGACAAGCCTTCCTCTGCATAAAGGTGCACCCATACTTTTAGTTCCTGGCCCTGTCCCTCAGCATCTGAACTGCACCCCCTGGGATGCACCAAGCTGCTGACCCCAGTATTCACCCTGCTGTGCTCTTGTGACATCCTCATTTTGGCATACTTAGACAACATCTTGTTGAGGCAAAAGTTGACATGAGCTTTTTGAACATGGCTTTAACTGTCCACAAGTTGTAGCAGTTCAAATGGATTAGCCATTGTGGAGGAGCCAAAGGTTTTGACATGGCAAGAGCAGCCTTGTCCTGGGGAGAATTTCATGTTCCAACCTTGTCAAACATTTTTTTGTTCCAGGCATATTTCCTCGGCCAGCAGTGCATGGACCCAGGAGAGTGGTCCTTGCACCCAAAACGGTTCCAGGACCTGTGCTTCCATTAAAGAATGCGGAACATGGATCTCCAGGTTCAACAAACTGAAGAGGTTTGTCTCCAGTGCAGGCATCCTCTAGTGGAAGCAGTGGCTGGTCTGGTGACTCCACAGGATCCGTACACTGTTATCTGTACTTTTCCCCCTGAAACTTCTATCTTGACTGTTTCACAGAATTACGACGGAGAGCCATTGTGGTGATCCTCATTGCTCCATAATGGCCCAGGTGGATGTGGTATGCTTACCTGGTAAGATTCCTGGCAGATGCTTTGTGGGCTGTGATCGTCCTTCAGATCCTCCTGTTTTAAGGACTGATTTACCATCCTGCTTTATGGTTGCTGGTTTTAATGGCATGGTTATGGCAACTCAGGTTCTGAGGGACAGGGGAAAATTTTGTCATGTGTGATTCCTACGTTGCTAAAAGTTAGAAAGTCTACTTCTTGTAAGGTCTTCCATGTGTGAAAGACATACTTCACTTGCTGTTAGTCTAAGGGAAATTCATATGTGGGAAAAATCATCTTCCCTGCAGCTGGGTCCAGACCCTGGATATGCTCTCTGAGCGATCAAAGGCCAGTTTTGTATCTGGTTTTAGAGAACATTGCCCTCACTCTCCTTAATTATGAGCTTTGTACACAGGGGAGCTCTCATGTGGCACCCCCTGTCCATTTCCCTGTGAGTCTGTGCTTCAGAAACCAGCATTTAAACTCATTAGAGACTTTCTTGTTTATACTTTAACCCACTAGGTGGTATTCTTTAAAGCCATAACCTCTGCAAGACAAGAACCCTATTTGGTTTGGCAATGGGGCTTGGTAATGTTGAGACCTATGGCTTCCTTACTGTGTAAGGTAGTTTCTGCCTTTTCTCTCGGCCAGGACATGTTTTTTCCATCCCTATGTCTATGTCTAATTCCCAAAGGAAATGTCCCTCCATTGTCTGGATGAGTTGTGATGAGACTGTGATTGGGTGGGCTCAGCCACTGCTTCTTTAGGAAGGAATGAAGCTTTTATCAGTTCATCATCCAAGCTTGTAGTTTCAAGGATCAGGTTCTACTCTTACTATGGTGCACTCTACTAAATTGTGAGTAATTCTTGGGCTTTTCCTGGATTGTGGCCTTCAGTTTCCATGTTTTCTGAGTTCTACCAGGTAAAAGTTTTGGCTGAATCTGATGACAGCTTCAGGCATAAGATCTTTCAGGTGGCTCTTTGAGCTGTAGACAGTTCCCTGTTTTTCGCTGTTTTAATGGGCCTGTTCGCATTTGTTTGCTGTGTTGCGCACCCCTCAGTTGATTGCTTTTAGATATCCTGAAGATTTATGTGGCCCTTGATGGACAAGACATAAAGGATTTTTGTGCTCATTGTTACATCCTTTTCTTGTTGTCCATTGAGAGACACTAATCCAACCCCTTTTTTCTTATGTCCATGCTCTTATTAATACTCTGCTACAAAACTGAGGCATTCAGGTTGTGGGCAGGATTATTCTGTGCTGGCTAATAGTTATTGTTGTTGCCAGTGTTCAACTCTCCTATATTATAACAGAAGGGTCAAAACTTCCAGGGTCCCTCGATGGACTCGAAATAAAGGATTTACAGTGAGTACAGAAATTCAATTTTTTTAAAAGGAAAAACTAAAAATATATAAACCAAATGTTAAAAAACTTTACATTTATATAAACACGAACAATGGACTTCTCTGATTTGCTTCCATTTTATATTTGAAATATATAATTGAAAGTGTTTGTTTTATATCTGTAGCGGGGGGTCCGCTCTGCCACCTGCGGCTCCTGCACCTCCCACCATTCCCGTTGGCGGCCGCCGGATTTAAACACACACCCAGGCAGAGAGGGAGACGTGCCTGCCAGCTCCATGCATGCCCCCCCCCCCTTCACACACACAGGCATCAGGTTACTCTGCTTCCTCCCCTGTGTTCCTATTGACAGGAGGAATAAAGCCAATTGAAGGAGCAGTTACAGAAGCCAATCAATAGGACTTTAACAGAAGCTGCGAAGAGAGCAGAGAATGATGGGAGAGACTATAAAAATTACATGCAGACCAGGCCCAAGCTCTCTTGTTTCCTGGATCCCATCGGTAGAGCACCAGCTTGTTGCTGTGTGAGGGAACTGCGGCCTAGCAAGAGGCACACAGCCTGCAGCTCCAGCCCAGAGGATCAGAACGCCACCTGCTTCCAGAAGGATACTCTGCAGCAATGCTGAATGCCACGGAATTGGCCTGTTCACCGGGATAGCAGACCGAACGCCATCGCAGCACATCTGCAGACAGGAGGATCATTTGATCACCCCAGAGAGGACTGCTGAACGCATACAGGATGGGTGAGCGGGCGGTTGCCCATCTTTAAAGACACAGTAGTCAGGCAACATTGCCTTACCAGTGCCCACATTTGTAGGAACACTTACACCCTGCTGAACAGTCACTACATTCCACTTGTCCACCCGGATACTGCTAGCATCCTACATTCCATTTGCCTACCAGGATACTTTCAAGTACCTCTTTGTTTATCCTGCTCAACAGGACACAAAGTGCACCAACACAAGGCTAGCCAAAGATCCTGGATATCTCCATTGTGGGGACGCTTCCTGTTGCTTTATCAGTAACCGTAATTTAATGATCTCAGTGACTACCTTCAAAGGGGATCTCTCACGTTAATTGTTAAAGTGAAATTTGCATTGGTGACCTATGTTAATTGCCTGGGTCTGTGATTTCAGGATTTGAGGGAAACAGACTGACCGTTGTTAAGCAAGACCTGTTACCCTTTATGCCTGAGTGCATAAAGCCATTTAAGCTGTTTGACTGTGTTATTTTGAAGTCTGCATTTGGTTTATACCTTTAAAGACCACAGTCTGACATTTTTGACATTTGATTCAGAATACTGTTTGGTTGTGGAAAGTCTCCCAGTAATCAAACTTCCTGTTCCCTACATTTGTGTCTGTTGTTGTTGTTACTGCGTTTGCATGTACACTGTTTGCTAGGTGTGCCAGAGGGGCTGGGACGATTCTTGGGGTTGAAGGGCAGAGTAACAGACCAATCAACAGACCAATCAAACTCAAGGGGGTATCGCTACACGTGGGGGCTTGTATCCGGCATCCGTTTACTCTGCTGTCAACTTCTCAAAACAACACCCCTGAAGACGTCAAGATGGACCCTGCTGCTGCGATCCAGTGGTGTGGCGAAGAAGGCGTCCACTCAGTCGAGTGTGGTGATCGAGCTCCCTGGGGAAACCTGGACTGAAGAACAGATTAGACAGGCAGTGAAGACATTGGCCCTAGACAAGAAAGTGTGGGTGATGTTAGGCCAGACTGTGGAACCTCTGGCACCTACGCGTTGTTATAGTATAAGAAATCAGTCCCCGAAGGCTTCCGAGGCATCAGCGTGCAATTGGCCAACAAGACGGAGCTCAGCATAATTCATCCGAAGGTCCCAGAAGAGGGTCCTACTAGTTCCAGTCAAGCTGAAACCGCTGAGGAAGAAGTTCTCTCCCCGACCCCCTCACGATTGGGCCAGAATTTTTCACTGCCATGGGAGAGAAGAGGAGTATGAAGTCTGGATGGAGCAGACCATGCAGGCCCTGGAAGAGTGGGACATGCCAGAGGCCCAAAAAAAACAGTGTATCAGTGAGAGTTTACGGGGAGCTGCTGCCGAGGCGATCAGGAACTTGAGATTCAGCAACACATCCTGTACGGCTTGTGATTACCTAGCCAGGTTACAGGAGGAGTTTGGACGGACAGAGAAAGTAGCTAATTTGATCTATAAATCTTAACATGCCCTTCAGCACCAAGGTGAATGCCTGTCTGAATACATAAGACGGCTGAACAAGATGCTTGTGTTAAAAAAAAAGGGCTGATGCCTTCTGCCATAAACCATCCTAGGAATCTACACCAAGGCCCTCCTGGATACTGGAGCTGACGTGACCCTCCTCTATAGAGACTTTTATGACAGGTACCTCAAACACCTGCCATTGCAGAAGTTGGAAGAGCTAGAGATTATGGGGCATTGGGACTCCAAACTTCCCTTACAGTGGCTATCTACCAGTCAAGCTGAAATTTGATCCCTCCGTAGCTGGAGAGGCTGAGACCTTTACATTTTGGAAGTGGTCATTTCTCGCCCACTAGGGGCCAGTAAGAGTTCTCATTATCGGGACTAATACTGATCTTGTCAGAAGACTGACACCACTTGTCCAAGAGCCAGACACTTCAACTACAAGTGTTCATCCCATGTTGAGACAAGCCTATCAGCACCTGGTACAAGAACAGAAGTCCCCAGCTGTGGGAAAGATCTGCCGCTTGGACTGGAGTGAGAAAGTGTTACAGTTTATTGAAGTGGCCTGTTTACGGGCATCCGTCAAACTAAATTGGAAACAACCAGGCCCTTTCATTGTCCTTGAAGCGGACAGAAAGAGAGAAGACATGGGAGTGGAGATGATTCCCAAAGTGATTTCAACCAAAGCATTGCAAAGAAGTCATGGGAGGATCTCGGTCAGTGTCTGCAACATAACAGCCTCGCAACTAAGGATGCCGCTCAGATGTTGCTGAGACAAGTAAATCCACCTACCCCAGTCTCATTGTCTGATTTGGTGGGGGGTGGGGAAGGATGGGATCCCTGTAGTGGAGTTCCACCTGAAGAACACTCCTCTCTCACCCAAATGGAAAGAGAGAGCCAAAGCTCAGCTCCTGAAATGGCAGGCTGCATTCTTAGAGAGTGAATTTGATGTGGGGTGTGCAAAGGGTGCCCAACACCAGATCCGCCTTCAGGAGGATAAGCTGTTCAGAGAGAGAATCAGACGCAATCCTTTAGGAGACTTTGAAGACCCTGCGTGAACAGTTGGCAGAGCTGAAGAGAGCAGGTATCATTCGAGAGTCCTAAAGTCCATACGCTTCCTCGATAGTAGTGTTAGGGAAGAGGAATGGGTCGCTGAGGCTGTGTATTGATTCCAGAATGCTGAACCGCAAGACCATTTCCGACCAGTACACCACCCTGAGGATAGAGTATGCCTTGCAGAGCCTGTCAGGGGCAAAATGATTCAGCGTACTGGACCTGAAGAGCAGGTACTATCAAATCCCCATGCATCCTGAGGATCGGAAGAAGACCGCCTTCATTACCCCGGTGGGGTTCTTTGAATTTGACCGCATGCCTCAGGGCTTGTCCGGCACCCCAGCCACTTTCCAAAGGCTCATGGAGAAGACGGTGGGTGACATGAACCTGATATAAGAGAAATGTTGGTGTATCTAGATGACATCATTGTCTTTGGGAAGACCTTAGAGGAGCACAAAGCACGTCTGGAGAAGGTTCACAAGTGACTCTATGACAAAAGTTGTCTGTGGAGAAGTGCCAGTTTTATCAACCCTCGGTCAACTACCTTGGTCACATCGTGTCTGCCGACAGAGTGGCCACTGACCTCCAGAAGCTGGAAGCCGTCACCTCCTGTCCGAGGCCCACTAATGTGACCGAGCTCAGGTCATTTCTGGGATTCTGTTCCTATTACAGAAGATTCATAGAGGGATTTGCTAAAATAGCTCGCCCACTCAATGAGCTACTGACAAGCGAAGAGGAAAACGATGACCCAGATCTGACTAGGTCTGTCAGACCAGCTGGATGGCCCAGAAAACCCAGAGAGTCTATTCAGGAACAGTGGACTGCCTAATGTGAAGAGGCCTTTAGGCAGCTGAAATGGAGCCTAACATCCGTTCCAGTCCTGACCCATGCAGATCCAACCAAGCCATATGAACTACACATTGACGCCAGTCAAGATGGTTTAGGTGGGGTGCTGTATCAAGAGCATGACGGCCACCTATGGCCTGTTGCCTATGTGAGTTGGAGCTTGGCACCCACCAAGAAGAACTACCCCACGCACAAACTTGAGTTCCTGGCCTTGAATTGGATAGTGGTGGATAAGCTGAGGGATTACCTATATGGAGCAGAGTTTGTGATCAAGACTGATAATAATCCTCTCACCTACATCCTCACTAGCACCAAGTTGGATGCCATGGGTCACAGATGGGCTGCCCTATCGGGGTCTATTTTCAGCCTGAAGTATCGACCGGGGGGTTGGGAACAAAGACTCAGATGCTCTGTCAAGAAGGCCCCATTGCTCCAGAGACCCTCCAGAAGAATGGGCTCAGCTGATACCTGAAGGGTACAAGCCTCATGTTAAGGCGCAGAACACCAAGCTGGAGGTGGATCCAGGGCCGAAGATATTGGAGTGTCAGCCGCTGGTGTCCCCAGATGTTGTTGCAGCATCACCCAGGTCGGGGGTGGGGGTCTGCCCAAACTCTCAAAGAAGGATTTGTGAAGGGACCATTTGGAAGACCCTCTCTGTAGCTTGGCATTGGAGTCTTTGGAAAGCAAACGCCCTGACCTACTCCTTACTGACTCACTGAAGAAACCGCGTCTACTGCACCAAGAGTGGGATCGGTTGCAGTTGCATCAAGGGGTGGTTTACCGAAGGGTCCTCTCTGATGATCCTGAAGAAAAATGGCAGTTATTCCTGCCAGGAAAATGCAAGAAGACCGCATTTACTGCCCCACATGACAACCATGGACACCTAGGGCCCAAGAGGACTTTCCACCTGGTGAGGGACCAGTTCAACTGGCCTGCATGCCGGCTGAAGTGGCGGGCTATTGCCACTCCTGTTTGAGATATATCCAAAGAAAGACTTTGCCTCACCGAGCTGCCCCAATGGGCCATCTTCAGAGTCAGGGACCCATGGAGCTGGTGTGCATAGACTCTGTGCTTGGAGTCTGAGCTGAGTGGGCAGAGAAACGTCCTGGTAGTGACTGATCATTTCACTCGGTATGCCCAGGCATTTCCTACAAAGGAGCAACAGGCATCCACGGTGGCCAAGATCTTAGTGGAGAAGTTCTTTTTGCACTATGGACTGCCCCAATGTATCCACTCTGACCAAGGGAAAGATTTTGAGAGTAGCCTTATCAAGAGACTTCTAGACCTGGTAGGCATCAAGAAATCCAGAACCACCCCTACCATCCTCAGGGAGATCCTCAGCCAGAGGGGTTCAACCGAACCCTCCTGGATATGCTTGGAACTCTGACTTCCGAACAAAAACCGCACTGAAGCAAGCATATAGCCGCTATTGTGCATGCTTATAACAGCATCGCAAATGATCCCATGGTATACTCTCCCCATCGTCTGATGTCCGGACGGGAGGCCCACCTGCCAGTAGACTTGGCCTTTGGCACGTCCTTGGACTATATCTAAGCAACCTCCCACAGGGGGTTTGTGGATCGCCTATGGAAAAGTCTGAAGACTGCCTATGACAAGGCCCAAGCTGCCTCAGATGCCCGAGGACAGAGGAACAAAAGAAACTTTGACTTCAGGGTAGGGGTGCAGGACTTACAACCGGGTGACAAGGTACTGCTCAGAAACCTGGGTGTCCCTGGAAAGCACAAGTTGGCTGACCGCTGGAAGTCGCAGCCCTATTTTATTTGCAAGCATCTGCCAGGACTCCCAGTGTATCAAAGCCGGCCAAAAGGGAGCAAATTTATTCATCAGTTTAGGCCGATATACTGTATATTCTAATACATATTTTTGGCAAATAAAATTGCAATTTGCGTATATTGATTGGGTTGTGCAAATGTTATCGCATCTACAAAATAGGGGCTATAGTTATGGCATTTTTATTATTTTTTATTTTTTTTACTAGTAATGGTAGCGATCTGTGATTTTTATTGGGACTGCGACATTGCGGCAGACAGATCGGACACTTTTGACCCTTTTTTGGGACCAATGATGTTACATTGATCAGTGCTATAAAAATGCAGTGATCAATGTAAAAATGACACTGGCAGGGAAGGGGTTACACTCTAGGGGGCGATTAAGGGGTTAAATGTGTTCTTTAGGTGTGTTCTAACTGTAGGGGGGATGGGCCGGCAGGGACATGACAGAGATCACTGTTCCCGATCACTGGGAACAGTAGATCACTGTCATGTGCCTTTCAGAACAGGGATCTGCCTTTTACATTGGCAGATCCTCGTTCTGCCTCTGTAGAAGGCGATCGCGGGTCATCGGCAGACATAGAGTCCGCCCAACCCACGCTCACGCACCCGCAACTGCGTCTGCGTGAGCCGCCATACAGCTACGGCGATTTGCGCAGGAGAGGCGACGGTGGCTGGTCAGCAAGTGGTTAACTGGACGAAAAACTAACAAACGATCCAAAGTACAGATTTTCGAAGCTGCATTTGCATTTAGAAGCATTTTTTACATTGTAAACAGTCAGAAATGTATCTTTATTGAAAATGGCTATAAACTAAACTTGACTAAACGCGAGTTACCGCGTTTAGACACGTCTGCACACTGTTGCAAGCATTTGGAGCTTCAAATGCCAATAAACTTCCGTCCTGAATGCATTTTTTTGCTTGAAAAAAATGCCACTAAACTCAACTGCCTCTAAAGGACTATAAACTACTCCGTGTACATGTACCGATAAGATAACATAGAGGAGAGTTCAGGGGCTGCTGAAAAAAACACCCAACTGCTACTAAGCCTAGGTTCACACACATGCGATACGGGAAACAGCGCAATTCCAGCACTGGTTCCCGCACTGCATCTCTCCCGCAGGCAGGTCATACTGCCTTCTGTGAACCGCTGTGAGTGTCAATAAAATGTTAATGACACCCCCCCCCCCCAGATCGGTTCACAAATCACAGTGCGAACTGTGGATTTGTACAGGAATCGGATCGCATGTGTGAGGACACCCTTGTGATCCAATTCCAGTGTGGGGTAAAACAAGTCCCTGCACCTTTTTCTGTGCAAATCCAATGCAAGTTCTGCCATAAAACTGTATGGCTGAACTCGCATTGCTCAGACATTGCATGTGATCGGAACCTGCGGTGCGGGTGCGAATAGCAAACAATGTCTGTGATCGCACTGTTGTGAACCTGGGTTGAACGTCCGTTTATCAGCAGCAGTGTACATGAGACCTAAGAGTTTTGTGGGGTTTTTTTTCTGCACATGGCTGGTATCTGAAGCTATAAAGGTGCTGAATATTTGTATGTCGAAGGCCAGGAATTGTGTTCAGATCTGCCCCATGTTTCTGTTCTAAAGACCTAAGGATGGATTAGTTTATATTTAATCAGTCAAAGACAGGTTTGCTATAAGCAGACTATTTTTGTGATTGATATAACTATAAATAATAATGGCAATAATATATTAAGAGAAAAAGTGTGATTGCAAAAAAACATGAAAAACAAAATAGGATTTTTACATTGTAAAAAAAAAAAAAAAAAAAAGTTCAACACATGCCTTCCGCTGATGTACTTAGGTGGAATTAGATATATCTGCAGAGCCTGAAATTTTCGGCTGACTCCTTCATTTACTTTATTTCATCTGCCTTCAGGCTTCTTACGGTGTGAATATACAAGTCTATTTTTAGCTGAAGTGCTACTTTCCAAGTTTACAGGCGCTAGGTATTTTTTTTTTTTTTTTTTTACTCCTCTGTTCTTTCGGCTCCTGAAAGTGTTATGCAGATTAGCATAGATTAACCAATATGATTCTCCATAAAGCATGCTGCACTGTATAATGCCATTGGTTTACTTACAATGGGAGATGATTTATTTTCAAGCAAGAAAACCATACATTGCTATTTTAACATGTTTTAACATATTTTAGCAAATAAAATGAGCTGCTTTGAATATGCAGCTGCTATGGAGATTTGAATGGGAAAGAAAACATTGCCTTTTTTCTTTTTCTCTGGTTTCATCATTTTGTGACTTTTTTACATTTTTTTTCTATTTTATTTTCTATTGTGAGGAGCACACACCAGCAGTAAACAGTATTTTAGTTAAAATCAGGTATGTAATTTGCATGGAACAATTTAGGAATGGTATCTGTGGTAAACAATGATTAACCTCATAAACAGAGCTGCAATGTACATTCTTTATGGAGGTAACATCTCATTATGTCTTTATTAGGGAGAGAATAGGGCTTGCTCTGCAGAAAATGCATAGGATACATATTTACTCAGATTATGTCTTGAAAATGTTGCATGTGATGGGGAACGGGAAACTGGGTTAGTTAAGGAGTCGTTATGACATTTAGAATCACAGACCGTGATTCAGATACAGTATATGCAAAATATGACATTCCCAGTCAAATCCATAATTGTGATCCAGTCACTTTTTATATCTATTGAACCCTATGCATGTTCCTTACTTCCAGCTCTCCAAACCACTCCTGACACCAAAATACATATGTGAGCCTTTTTACCTTTATCCAATTCTGGGATTTACTGTACATCTGCTCTGCCAGCTCAGGAGACTTGATTTGGCTCTGCAGCAGTTCAGTAACATTTAGGATTCTCTAAGGCGCGCGGTTGGTGAGTGGCAAAAATGCACATTTAAGCTGTGTTTTTGCGGCCCGCCACCCCACCCCCCCTACTTAAGATGCAATAGGCAGAGGACAGAGGTGTTTACATGCTGCAGTCACGATGCTTTGCTTTGTGCCCACAGCAAAGTTTACGGGACATGTAGAGATCGGTGGGCAGAAAGCCCACCGAACGCTACACACTCAATCAAATGTGGAAGCATCGCAATTTCCCCTCCATTGTGTGCAATGCACACAGTTGCAGCACATTTGTCTGCAAAAATGGGGTTAAATTAGGCGGATCAGGCTTCAGAAGAAAGGGAAATTTAGACACAAGTCTATCTACCCACAGTCTTTGACTGGACAGGGAATTAGCTGAGAAGGCATGTTGAGCCCATTGAATATTTTATATTTTTGTCACAAGTGATTGAAAAATGAGAAAAAAAAAAAATACACAATTATCACTGAAATGATATATTGCTCACACATGCCATGGGTATATGTGAAATTAGACCCCAAAATACGTTTTGCTGCTTCTCCTGAGTATGGGGATACCCCATGTGTGAGACTTTTTGGGAGCCTATCCACGTACGGGACCCCAAAAACCAATCACCTCCTAAAGGATTTCTAAGGGTGAAAACTTATGCCTTCACTCCACACTACCTATCTCAGTTGCGGAGGCCATGAAATGTCCAGATCGCAAACCCCCCCAAATGACCCCATTTTGGAAAGTAGACCAATTGGACAAAAAGAAAGAAACAGCCATTAACCCCAAATGACCCCTTTTTGGAAAGTAGACACCCCAAGCTATTTGCTGAGAGGAATGTTGAGTCCATGGAATATTTTAGATTTTGCCACAAGTTTCGGGGAAATTACAATTTTTTTTTTCTTTCACAAAGTTGTCACTAAATTATATGTTGCTCGAACATGCCATGAGTATATGTGTAATTACACCCCAAAATACATTCTGCTACTTCTTCTGAATACGGAGATAACACATGTGTGAGCCTTTTTGGCGGTCTAGCCGCGTACAGGACCAGGAAAACCAATCACCGCCTTCATGCTTTCTAAGGGCATTAAATGGTGATTTTACTCCTCACTCCCTATCACGGTCTTGGAGGCCATGGAATGCCCAGATAGCACATAAACACCCAAATGACCCCATTTTGGAAAGTAGACACTCCAAGCTATGTGCTGAGAGGCATGTTGAGTATTTTGCATTTTGCAGGTCTCGCTTTTTGTTACAAAGTTTTGAAATTCGAAAAAAAGAAAAAAAATAAATTTTCCGTTTTATATCTTTATTTTCCAAAACAAATGAGAGCTGCAAAATATGCACCATGCCTCTTAGCAAATACCTTGGGGTGTCTACTTTCCAAAATGGGGTCATTTGTGGGGCTTTTGTGCTACCTTGACATTTCAGAGCCTCCAAAACCGTGATAGGTATTGAGGAGTAAAATCACCATTTTATGCCTTTAGAAAGCCTGAAGACGGTGATTTGTTTTTAGGGTTCTGTCCGCGGCTAGGCTCCCAAAAAGTCTCACACACGAGTTATCCCTGTACTCAGAAGAAGCAGCAGAATGTATTTGGGTGTGTAATTTCACATATATATATACATATACTCGAGTATAAGCCGAATTTTTCAGCAGATTTTTTGAGCTGAAAAAGGCCCCCCTCGGCTTATACTTGAGTCAGTGTCTGTAGGTGGTCTGAAGAGATGAGTAAATTCACATTACACAGAGCGCGCTGCTTCTAAGAGCTACTCTGTGCAGGAATCTTGTGACCTAATTACATTGGAATGCAGAGAGAGCTGTCAGATTTTCATCTTGATATCGGGAGGTGGGCAGGATGCATGGATGTTAGCTGTTCAGTCCCTCCCACCTCCTGATCTCAGTGAAGATCTGACAGCTCTCTCTGCATTCTCTGCATTCCAGTGTAATTAGGTCACATAGCGGCTCTTAGAAGCAGTGCACTTTGTGAATCTACCATACTCATCTCTTCTGCCAGTGCCAGCCAGTACCATCCAGTGCCAATCAGTGCCACCTACCAGTACCATCCAGGGCAGGTGGTGGGCAGGTGGTAATGGCTACAATACTTGTGTTCTGGCTACAATTCCTGTGCAATGGCTGAGTCCCTGTGTAATGGCTACAATACCTGTGTTCTGGCTGCTGCATTTCCCACCCTAGGCTTCTACTCGAGTCAATAACTTTTCCCAGTTTTTTGTGATAAAATTAGGTGCCTCGGCTTATATTCAGGTCGGCTTATGCTCGAGTATATATATGGTATACCCATGGCATGTTTGAGCAATATACGGTTTAGTGTCAACTTTGTGAAAAAAAAAAATGTAATTTCCCCGAAACTTGTGGCAAAATATCAAATATTCCATGGACTCAACATGCCTCTTAGCAAATAGCTTGGGGTGTCTACTTTCCAAAATGGTGCCGCAACTGTGATAGGTAATGTGGGGGGTGAAGGCATAAATTTTCGCCCTTAGAAATCCTGAAGACGGTGATTGGTTTTTGGGGTCCCATATGTGGATAGACAAACAAAAAGTCTCACACATGGGGTATCCCAGTATTCAGGAGAAGCAGCAGAATGTATTTTGGGGTGTAATTCTACATATACCGATGGCATGTGTGAGCAATATATAATTTCAGTGACAACTTTTTGTCATTTTTTTTTTTTGTCATTTTTCAATCACTTGCGACAAAAAAATAAAATATTCCATGGACTCAACATGTCTCTCAGCAAATAGCTTGGGTTGTCTAATCTCCAAAATGGAGTCATTGTGTGTGTGTGTGTGTGTGGGGGGGCGGTTTAAACGGTCCTGGCAAAAATATTTTTTTTTTTTTGCTAGAAAGTTACTTTGAACCCCAAACATTATATATATATATATATATATATATATATATATATATATATATATATATATATATATATTAAAGCAGAGGCCCTACAGATTGAAATGGTGAGTGTTGCAAATTTTTTTTCACAAAGTATTTGCGCAGCAATTTTTCAAACCCAAATTTTGGGAAAAAGAAACACTTTTTTGAATTTTATTGCACAAAAACACACTATATTGCTCAAATATTTTGTGAAGAGAAGGTCTACCGTTAGAATTACTGCCCTCGATCTGACGTTTGTGGTGATATCTCACATGCATGGTTGCTGTTTACATACGATACAAGACCGATGCTTGCGTTCACCTTGTGCATGGGGGGACAGGGGTGCATTTTTTTTTTCTTATTCATTTTGTTTTTTATTTTATTTTTACCCTGTCCCTTTCATCTTATATTTTTCTATCATTTTTATTGTTATCACAGAAAATTTAAATATCCTCTATGATAAAAATAAGTAATGTTGCATGTTTGTTTTTTTTAATTTGGGGTCTATTAGACTCTAGTTCTCTCCTCAGCCCTTAAAGCATCTGACCACACCAAAATCGGTGTGATAAGATGCTTCCCTAATTTCCCAATGGCGCGGTTTATATCCGGTGAAACCGAAGTCATGAAATGCTCATAGCCTCTGGTATCTTAGGCCATAGAAATGATTGGAGCCATTCTAGTCTTCGATCAGCTCTATGGTCAGCTGTTGGAGCCACTGGCTGCATTCTTGGGTTCCCCGGTGGGACAGGAGAGCTCGAGAAAACCATGCAAGATGGTGGGAGGGGCGTTCCCTCCCACTGCTTGTGAAAGCAGTCTAGCAGCTAATTAGCTCCTAGGATTGCTTTTACATGAAAGCCAACCACCGGCTGAAAAGAATGATACCTAGATGATACCTATACCTGCAAGCATCATACCGGTATAACCACTCTAAAACCAGCAACATACTAATGTGTCGCTGGTCCTTGTTGGGCATATGTTGTAATGTTCTTTTTTTTCATGCAGCCTTTGGGTTAAATGAAAAAAAAAAGAAACAATCGGTGGGTATGTCCACCATTAGAAAACCTCCCTTCATCCACCCACTTTTATTGGTGGACATAGCCCCTCTTTAAAAATATATACCGGAGCATAGGGGAAATCCACCCCAATTTCCACCCCTGCCCCTATTCTCCGGTATATATGCTCTTTTTTTTAACTGTGGTGGTGAAATCACCTCCAACAGTGCTTGAGTCACTGCTTTATGTATGGTGGGAGCAAACGCTGTTGCTGTCACCATAAGTAAATCAGTGCTGCAGCTGGCGTACCTGAAAACCAAACAAAGATTAATAAAACACAGTAACATATAAAAAATAACATTCCTGCTAAGAATAAAAAATAATAAAACATTACAGGAAAACATTATAAAAACATTTTCATACCTGCAAAAAAAAACATGATAAACAGTAACAAAACATTACAGGTATGCATAAAAAAACAATAGAGTGAGCAATAGAAAGAGAATAGAGACAGAAAAAGAAACGTACAACTGTTTTTGGCTTGTATTTTTTTTTTGGTTTTTATAACTTAAATTTTTTTTTTTTTGGTACTTTTTTTTTTTTTTACAGTAGTTCCAGGTTGGGGTCTCTCAAAATGTGGTGACATCTTAGAGACCCTGTGATAGTGTGCATTATTCCTGTGTAGTGCTCGAAACAGTCACCGATGCAGAGACCAGGCTGGTCAAAACAGTTGTCACACCTGTATCTGCGTCATCGGCAGACACAACCTCTTTTTTGGGGGGGGCTCGGTTGGTAGGGGTACCAGGGATGGCATGTGGAAAATGCCGTCCATGCAGCCGGCTCACTGCATTTGGATTGGGAACATGGGGTGCAGAGCCATCTGGACACAGAAGGGCTCTGACGATCTCTTCCTGGAATTGAAGGAGAGAACTAGTCTGTCCTGACGCTTTGTATAGCACATAAGCGTTCAGCATAGCCAAATGGAATAAGTAAACAGACACTTTTTTGTAACAGCATCTGGTCTTATGGGCAATTAAGTATGGCGCCAATAACTGGTCGTTGAGGTCCACCCTTCCCATATTTTGGTTATATTCGTGGACACAGAGGGGTCTCTCCACAACACCTGTCGGCGTTGTAATTTGGACAGCTGTGTCTGCGTGAAGGGAGGAAAGAACAAAAACATTCTTTGTATCCCTCCACTTCACCGCAAGCAAATTACTTCTTCTCAAGCAGGCTCTCTCACCCAGACTGAGTCGGGATTCTACCAGCCCTTGGGGGAAGCCCCAGCAATTAGGTTGCACGGTGCCACATGCGCCAGTTTGGTGATCAAACAAGTGACTAAAAAGTGGCTTGTGTAGTTAGTAATTGTCCACATACAAATGGCACCCCTTTCCGGATAAGGGTGACACCAAGCTCCACAAAATTTTGCCAGCGCTCCCTATGTAGTCTGGGCATCCTTCCGGCTTGACGTGACTTTCTTTGCCCTCATAAACCTATATGTATAGCCTGAGGCCCTGTCACAGAGCTTATACAACTTGACCCCGTATCTGGCACGCTTGCTGGGGGCAAACTGTTTGAAAGCAAGACGGCCAGAAAATTTAATCAGGGACTCGTCCACACACACAACTTGGTTGGGAATAAAAAGTGCTGTGAACTGCTGGTTGAAGTGGTTCATGAGGGGCCGAATTTTGTGGAGCCGATCATATCCAGGGTCACCCCGTGGACAACAGAGTTAATTATCGCTGAAGTGCATAAACTGCAGTATCTGCTCGTATCGTGTCCAGGCCATGCAAGCAGAGAACACGGACATATGGTGAATTCGGTCAGTGGACCAATATAACCGCAATTCATGTTCTTTATGTATGCCCATGAGGATGGTAAGGCCCAGAAAGGTCTTAAATTCTGGAATCATAATTGGTTTCCAGTCTCTGGTAAGTGCCAAATGGGCATTAGCGGCGATGTATTGACCAGCATATAAATTGATTTGGTCCACAATATATCTATAGAGATCTTCAGTGAAAAACAGCGAATAATAATCAATGGCCCTAAAGTCAACTGTATTCACCTGAATTCCGGGTTGGCCAGTGAATAGGGGAAGTACGGGCACTGCATCAGTGGTGGGTTGCCAGTCAGGGTTTGCAAGCGCGTCAGAAAGGGCTCTGCGGGCCTGTGTTTGTCTTTGTCTTCGTGGCTGCGGGACACTACTTGTGCTAGCCACACCAGCTTGAACTGCACTTATGGGACTTGCCACGTCACCAAGTTTTACTGCAGTGCTGGTTTGTCTATGACCAGGATGTACTAGGCTGCTGGTGCTTGCCAGGTCACCAGAAGGAATAGCGGCACTAGTACTGGGTCTCTGCTCCATACGAGAGCCCTGCGGTTCTTGCACCTCAGCGACCGCAGAATCTGATCTGGTACACCTGACCTCAACAGGGACCATCAGAGCTATCTGACAGGGTGTCGCTGCTGTCTACTGGTTCGTATACTGAGCCTGATTCTGACAGTGGAGCTTCCCCATCGCTCTCATCTGTCATGCTCAGCAACGCGTAGGCCTCTTCACTAGTGTACCTCGGATTGGACATGTTGGGCTCTAAATTTATTGGTACACTAGTGTGACTCACAGGCAAAAAAGCGCACCTGGTTGTCAGAGCCTGTTTGAAGTTGCTACCAAAATCACTGTCAGATTTCGCAGGGATCGGGCGTGATCTCTGTGAACGCTGCAGTTATGTGTGTTGTGTTTTGTACGTGTCAGCGATCTATTGATCCTGCACTTGGGTGGGCTGGGCAGAGGGGTTAAACGCAGGTGCTAGCAGGTATTTGGGCTGATCCCACTAACGCCACGTTTTTTAGAACACTAATCTAGTGGGGACGCTAGTATACATCTGATCTGATCAGATCAGCTACTGCAATCTAACACCTATCTAATGTGTGCTTGTGTGCGTGTCAGAGTACCTAACTGACCCTGCCTGGTGTTTACGCTGACCCTATTGCACGCCAAAACTGGTGTCACCGCCAGGCATGGCGTGTAATCTGATGGGAAAAAAAAGAACTATCTAGCTAGCATCACCCGTGACACTTATACAGTGACCACATGTGACGGGGCAATGAAGGGGTTAAAAACTTTATTGGGGGGTAAGGGGGGGGGGTAACACTGAGTGAAGGGGTTAACTGGCGATCAGGGGGTGGAAAGTGTGCCCATATGTACTGGTGTTAGTGTAGTGTTGTGCAACTTACTTTTCTGATGTCTTCCTTTCTCGATTGGAAAAGGAAGGAGAGAGAGAGAGTGACATCACTTCCCCTGTCTGTGTTTACATTACACAGACAGGGGAGGTATTCCATTCGCTAGGACCGATCAGCAGGTATAGACCAAAAATCATTGGTCTATTCCTGTAGATTGAACGACGGTCCTCTAGCGAATCGGACCGTCGTGCCCGTGTTGTAAACGGCGATTCGCAGGACGCTGCCACATTGCAGCAGTAAATGTACGCGACCTGGTTGGGAACCGGTTAATGTGTATCATTTTTGTACAAGAAATATAAGATACGAAAGACTGCACATGCTCAGAAACAAACAAAAAAAAAAGCCTTTGTCCAAGAATTTTTGTACATTACTTCTATACTCCGTTCCAACTTAAAGTGAAACATCGAGAAATACCGGGTAATCATTCACCCGATTTTCTCATAGTGTGTACGGGATGTTGGTTCTCTGTGCCACCAGGACCAATGGATTCCTGCATGTGTCTCCTTAGTGTGCAAGCTACCGCTGTGATCTACAACTCCATGTGCACCCATTCAGAGCGCTGTGCACACAGCCAATGTGAGAGGGACATAGAACCGCTGTCAGTCACTGCCTTGGAGGAAGAGGGGCATGGCTTTTGCTCTGTGTCCCTCTTGTACCAGCTGTTTGTGCAGCAATGTGAGCGGCTGCATTTCCATGTGTGTGGTGGCTCCATTACTAGTACTGTCTCAATGGAGCCACAAACCTCATAACCACCCCCCCACCTCCTTCCTTGCAAATACGCACAGACGGCTGAAGCTGAATGGGACCTGAGACCCGCCCACTTCTCCATATACCTGCTTTGATTGACTGTCTACAATTGTGCATGTCCATTGGTGAATGGGACCTAATATCTGCCCTGGCATTGGCTGGGCACTGGAGTTTTACTGGCTAGGCTTCAGACAACTTGGCTGCTTGAACCCATTGGAGGAGGTAGGTGAGGACCTGCGGGAGAAAGGGGGGTGTTGTCACAGTTTACTGTATTGAGGGGCTCGGTGGGGGAGGGGGAGACATTTTTACAAATTTATGAACTTGTTAAAAAAGCAAACATTACCTGAAAGCCTTTTCTACAATAAAAGGACTGCTATAAAGTGTTTAATTTGTCTACTTTTTAAATAAACATTATTCGCTTTTCACCTAACCATTTTATAGATGCATTCAAATTAAAACATGCCCCAGTGTTACAAATTAACGCTGAATAATGCAAACTCGAAAAATAACTTGGAAAACCTTTATTTTCCATTAGTTGGCATGCAGTTACATAGCATTTTAGCATATATGAATGTCCCCTTAGACCCTGGATTACTTTGGGCTATTATATGACTGAAGAAGAATTCTTCATTATGTGTTAAATATGATTGAGAACTTATTCAGTTTATAAGTTAGCATTATGGAATATGCTCCTGTTCTGTGATGTGCAATGTTTTACTGTGTTTTTTTCTGTAACTGATTTGCTAAAAATAATATGGTCCAAAATCAGTCATTCAGACTGAGCATATAAAGTATCTGGACGACTGAATTCTGAGGGTGAGAGGCCATTTTAAAATGGCCTCCCCTTTTGTGATGCTTGTGTGCGCCTCCTAGGGCATGCATGAGTATGTCCTGTGATTACTGTGTTCATTGGGCACAGCGGATCCCAGAGCAAAGTGCAGGGCCATCAAAATGGCACGTAAACAAAAATGGCACAAGTAGACAAAGCCATGTGGCTGTGAGATGGAGCAAATTGTTTCCAATTACTATTTAGGGTGTAACATGGTGGCAAGTGGTTGGTCCAGACAGCGGGCAAAAACGTGTGTGAAAACAGGGAAAGGGTTGGTACACAGGAGATTAGCAAAATGTGTTTAGGGTGTCATTCTAAGTATGCCTATGCTACATGTTAGAAAGACCTTGTTAATTGACAACTTTGTGTAAAAAAAAAAAAAAATTAATTTTCTTTCCCTCATTTTCTAAAAACTTGTAGCAGAAAATTAAATATTCAAAAGACTCGCAATGCTTTTTAGAAATATTTTAGGGTGTTTGCTTTCCAAAATGTGGTCATTTTGTGTCTGTTTCTACTGTCCCGGTGCTCCAAGGCATCCATAAATGTCATAGGTAGTCAGGAAATGAAATGTGTAATTTATGCCACTTGAAAGCCTGAGAGCCCATTTACACCCGTGGCTACACTAGAATGCAGCCACTGGTGTACTATAGAACAACAGCAGTGCTAATGAACCCCCTGTGTGGCACATTGGGCTTTTTTTTTTTTAAGTGTTTTCTTTTTAAAGTGAACTTTATTGAAATGTCATAAAATTACCTTTCCCTAAGTTGCCCCCCTTACCTTAGTGTATTCACTCCGAGTTCCCCTTTACGTCAGTGACCCCTCCCCAGACTTTGTGTTGCCTGGGCTGCTGGAGCTGTCACTGACCTACCACCTCCATAGGACTGCTCGGGTGCAGGGCAGTGGGGGCACTGAGGGCAGGCTTAGTCAGGCAGCAGGCCACAGTTTTCCTCAGCTCCTTCATCCTCCAGCTGGACTCTTCCCCATCTCGGTGTTCCTGCTTTTGCCACTGAGGCTCAATCAGACCACAGTCTGGGTGACAGTTCTCCTCTGCTCCTTCATCCTCCAGCTGGACTCCTCCCCATCCCGGTGCGCTCCCTCCTGCCACTGAGGCTCAATCAGACCACAGTCTGGGTGACGGTTCTCCTCTGCTCCTTCATCCTCCAGCTGGACTCCTCCCCATCCCGATGCGCTCCCTCCTGCCACTGAGGCTCAATCAGACCACAGTCTGGGTGACGGTTCTCCTCTGCTCCTTTATCCTCCAGCTGGACTCCTCCCCATCCCGGTACGGGATCTGAGGGGAACATGCAAGGAAAATAAAACAGCATTTTTTTGCTTGCACATGATTGGATGATAGAAATCAGCAGAGCTTCCCCTCAGTTCTAGAGCAACTGGACTTGGAGTGCACAGTATATTAGCCTTTAGTAAATCAACCTCTCTGTGTCCTAAATATGAAAGAATATTATTTATGTACAAAGTTTTATACCAGAAATAATATTTTTTTTTAAAAATGCTTGGTAATTTTCCTTTTTATAAAGTACAAAAAACAAAAGCAAACACCATTATAATTAAATGCCACAAAAAAAAAGCTTTCTTTCTCAAAAATGACTCTAAAAATCATTTGGGTACAGTTTTTTTAATGAGTAATTGTCAAAGGATCATGGTGCTGAAAACTGTAAAATCTTCTACTAGCTTCTTCCGTGTGCTAAGCATCTTCATTGGCTGACGTAGGATGATAGATCCTGGCACATGGCGCTGTGCTGGAACGTAAACTGAGCAGCACTTGCACAGCTCCGTGTACGTTCCAAAGATGACTGCAAGCAAACTTGTAGGTGTGTTTTATTGCAGAAGAGACAATGAATGTCTCTTCTGCAATAAAGAGCCTTTTTCAAAACATGTCATACTTACCTGCTCTGTGCAGTGGGTTTGCACAGAGCAGCCCCGATCCTCCTCGGGTCCCCGGCCAGCCCCCCTGGCTCCTCCCCTTTCACCAGAGTCCCCATAGCAAACTTGCTATGGGGGCACTGGAGTGTGCTCGCTCCCTAGCCCTGCTCTATGCATCCATAAGACACACAAATCCGCAGATCAGCCCCCCCCCACTCTCTCCTCTTTGGCTCACCGGCTGTGATTGAGAGCAGTCGGCTGCTGTCTAAGCCAATAAGGAGAGGGAGTCCCGGGACAGCCAAAGCGCTCATGCACATCGCTGGATTGAGAAGGGGCTCAGGTGAGTATAAGAGGGGGCTGTAGGGGGAACAACACACAGGAGGCTTTTTACCTTCATGCATAGAATGCATGATGGTAAAAAAACCTTCAGCCTTTACAACCACTTTAAATCTGGGACTTTAGTTCCACTTTAAGTTCAACTTACAAGGTGCTTTTTGCCTGCAATACAACGATCACAGAAATTTCTTTAGGATTACTGTAATGGTAGTTGAATTATTAGGGAGTTGTTTACACTTCTAAAGGACTGCTAGAGGTGCATAGTTTCTTCTTACAACATAGGCAGAATATCTTACTTTCCGTAATGAAGATTAACAAAGGCTGATATGCCCACTCTAGACAACTATTGCTAAGAGAAGCCACCCAGAAACGGTGCATTATTTGCATGATCACCCATTTTGGGTTCAGGTATGCTCTAATAAGGTTTACTAAAATCCTTGCAAACTTCGTGTTACTAAACCCACAGTAGTAAAATCGGTATATGCAGTAAAGCATACTCGTTATACTCACTGTGGAACCTAAGGGGTTAATTCTCTGTATTGTGTAAAAAGGCTGTTTGATCTTGTCTTCTCTGATCCTCCCCTTCTTTCACTGTCTCTAAACCATCTCCTGATAGCTTTACAGTATTACTAGAGAGTTTTTTTTTTTGTGGGAGGGTGCATGTGATCAGCACAGGACCAATCAGCACTGTCCAGACAGTGGTTGCTAAAATAAATGGATTTCCATGGTCTGTGCACTGTGGGAGACCAGATATAGTGAATGCAGGGTCCTGGGTTTAGCAACACTTTAAGTTTTTCTCAAAAATGCATAAACATTTTATTGCTTACATGGAAGGTTCAGTTTTATGATGTTCTCTGATATAATTACCACAGATTCCAGTTGCTTTTTTATAATATGAGACTATTTGTTCAGTTCTTAAATGTATGGTGGTTTGTATACTAAAAATTCCAAACTTTTCAAATCTTTGTTAATTAACAAGCACTGTAATGTCATAGAGTATTTTAGTGGCATGCAAAACTTCTAAGATCTAAACGGAGAGGACACATAAAAGACACATTGCAGTTTATGATGTGTAGATACCCACCTGGAGAGATGAAAGATTGAGAGATAAAGAAGGGAAAAAACTGAGAAATGGCTAAATTCAGGAAGAAGATATGACTATGATGGGAAGGATTTAAAGTGGAAGTGTAACAGTTATAGCCCCCAGAAGTGCACATTTTATCTCCAGGCACCATTTGGCTTAAAATAAAATGTAGATCAAAGCTTGTCCTTAACCTATAAGTTTCTTAAGGCTTAATTATAAAGGTTATACTTCCAAAGGACAAAAGCATTATTCATTTATCTGTTCTTGTCTTCCAGGTTTATCTTGCAGATTATGGACTTTCTTACAGATACTGCCCTGATGGGAAACACAAAGAATATAAAGAAGACCCAAGAAAAGGCCACAACGGGACACTTGAGTTTACCAGCTTAGATGCTCACAAGGGGGCTGGTATGTTCCTTTTTATTATTATTACTGTATGAGCAGTTTAATTAAAAGAATATATAATGTGTATTGTGAACGCAGTTTTGTGAAGCACTCTGTCATCTTTGTTTGTAGATGTATAGTAGACTTGTGCTATCTGTGTGATTAATGTGATCATAGGATGTCTCTGTTCATTTAATATAATAAATAAATGTATATCATAAGGGAAAAAAAAAACGATAGTACTTTTATTAGCAAGCACATGTAGGATTTAATACTACATTTTTGGTATTGGATATGCAATAATGGGTTGTATATAATGGGACCAATTAATCCGTCCATTTTTTTTTTTTCATGGATTGGGTGTTAGTTCAAAACTTAAAACAAACAAAAAGGGAGGGCAAAAAATGCCTAGTGCATTACCTTCAACACATGGCACAATTTATTCAGAAAGCCAAAAACATACTCACAAACATACAGTATATAGATAAAGCGCATATCGTGTATCACTCCAGTGACGTAGGCGTCTAGCCCCGCACTGGAGTGACACATGATGTGTGCTTTATGTATATACTGTATGTGAGTATGTTTTTGGCTTTCTGAATAAATTGTGCCATGTGTTGAAGGTAATGCGCTAGGCATTTGCGCCCTCCCTTTTTTGTTTGTTTTTATTATTTTGGAGTTTCCCCACTCGGAGAGAGAAGCATTGCCTTAATTACCACCTTGCATGAAGTGAGCACTGAAGTATGGCAGCTTTCTGGTTAGTTCAAAACTTGCTTTATTGAAAATTTTGACTACACTGGGCTGAGTGAGGCAAAAGACATCCGCGCAAAGAATAATGGGGGGTGGGGTGGTTGTTTTCCACCAACATGTAATGTAGCACAATGTATATTATTCCCAATACAGTGCAGCACAAATCATGACATATACACTCTTACCAAACCATACACAAATAAAATGATATAAATAGGTGTCTTCAATAGTCTGTCATATATCTCCAGTTCATATATATAATC
Organism: Glandirana rugosa; assembly: GCA_018402905.1. Classification (NCBI taxonomy): domain Eukaryota; kingdom Metazoa; phylum Chordata; class Amphibia; order Anura; family Ranidae; genus Glandirana; species Glandirana rugosa. Next base: position 251,145 of record BLSH010426083.1, read on the forward strand.
TTTTCAGAAATCACACCACTGTGTCTTGAACATGTGACAGTGCTAAAAATCTTACATAATCTGGACACAGGTAGGTTGCATTGTTGGGCACAGGTGAAGCAGCATTGTTGGACACAGGTAGCTTGCATTGTTGGACACAGGTGAAGTGGCATTGATGGACACAGGTAGGCTGCATTGTTGGGTAATTAAGGCGGAGGCAACCATGGATTTTAACGGTACATAGAGACTATTATAAAGATTGAATTAAAATTAGTCAATTTTATTACAAAGTTCATAAAAACAATACCACTGACAATATTAGTGTTGGATCCACACCACTGTGTCTTGAACACGTGACAGTGCTAAAAATCTTACACAGTCTGGACACAGGTAGGTTGCATTGATGGACACAGGTAGGCTGAATTGATGAGCACAGGTCAGGCTGCACTGATGGGCATTGATAAAGTTGTTAATATTTATTTTCGTAACTTAATTCTGCATAAAACAGTAAAGTGTCATTTCATGAGATAATTAAGGAGGGTGTGTTTAGGGGTGGAATTATGGGCGGGGCGGGGTTGGGTGGGGCAACTGGTGGCGAGCAACCCTTAAGGCCTGGCTAGTAACTCAGGACTTTAAATTTTGAGCCCTGCTCTAAGGGATGATGAACGAGCATAAGGGGACATTCTGAACACCAGAATTGGAACCAGGAGGAGAAGGAGCCGTGGTGAGCAGCTCACAGGAGGAGTGTTGTAAAGGCGAATAAGACTCTGTAGTGGGGTCTGATTCTGAAGGTGAGCAAGCATTGCACAAAGAGGTGGCGGTTCACAGGAAACATTTGTGAACATTTTTAGCACTGTCACGTGTTCAAGACACAGTGGTGTGATTTCTGAAAAGATTATATATATTTACTGGAGATATATGAGAGACTATTGAAGACACATATTTATATCATTTTATTTGTGTATGGTTTGTTAAGAGTGTATATGTAATCATTTGCACTGCACTGTATTGAGAATAATATACATTGTCTATGGTGGAACAATGGAAACACTTGAAAGTGCGAGCGGCAGATTGGGCAATTGTAGGATTTCACATATTTTATTTTTTAGAGATTGCGCTGATTGAGTCACATTAATGTAATATGGCACGTTTTGACACAACACCTAATCTGTGTAGATGGTGCAGCATTCTTTTTGAGAGAGGTGACATAATGGCTCCTAAACCAGGCTGGCACGCAGTGCTGTTGAGAGCTGCCTACACCATATATGACTGAGAACAGTGAGAGTGAGAATGGACCATTAATTGGTCTTTATTATTAGTATATTACGTTGGGATACCTTCCTCACTGTTACCATTTCAGGGGGTATGGTGCTTTATCAGTAAAGATCAAGTCCTTGTCTGGACCTATTATGTACTGTCATGTATTTGTTTATTTCAGTACTTGTCAGTCTTTGGAGAGGCTGAGGAGAATGAGTGGTGCAGAGAAATGACTTGACAGAAAGTCAACCTTTTATAGAAAAATGTCCCACACAATAATAATATCATATTGAATGTTTTATACCCTAAAAAACAAATTTAAACTGCTTGCAGCATATACTGTAAGAATTTAGGGTAAGCCCCAAAAAAATGAACTAGTGGAAGAAGAAAATAGGACTTTCCCTATTCACTGCTTGACTCCCCTCTACATTGGCAACAACTTTCTTCTAGGTGTTCAATGATCCTTGTGTGCATTGTTAGCTGAGCTCCATTCACTACGTCTAAAATGGAGAAGAGGTGCCAGTTTTGCACCTGTGTGTATGACCCCTTATGCACCCACGTGAAAATGAAAGCTTCTGACTTTCAGTTAATTGCTGTCAAAACTCTGTTGTGAAGAGTACTCTAAATCTTTTGCACCTTGCCTTTTAAACTGTTCTTTCTGGCCTCTTCTATATTCTACTTACTTAAACTCACGTTGATGGTATTGGAAACACATTTCCAGCTAAATTACATACATAGTCCTTTTTTTATTGGATATTGATTGCACTGCCTTGCATTCCCTGGCAGACTTAATTCAACAATTCCCTAATTAGTTAAAGTCATAACCTATGTCTTGTATTCATTTACCATTAATTAAACCTTAGTTGTTTATTACATTGCGGTCTCAATCCAGCAGACAGCCACAGGAACCAAGGAAGAAGAGTCTGCGGACTGTGATGGCACCTAAGGTCAATGCTGAAAATATATTGTATAAAATTTTACTGTTGACAGAATGGCTGAGAATCGATGTGGTCAATGCAGCAATGCTTTCTCAGTTGCTCTGTCAGCAAGACAAAAAGTCAATTGAAATATTATACTGGAAGAAAAATAACTGATTTTTTTAAATGATCCAGATTTGCAAAACTGTATTTTTGTTGAGTCTAGCTCCATGCTATAAACCTGAATATCATATTTAATTTAATAGGACTGATACTGTCTCAAGTTCAGGCTTTTCATCTTTTCATCTTTGTTTTTTCAGTTGCTTTATAGCCTGTTGCTTTGTTCTTTCAAAATCTTGTTGATCGAAATTGCTACATTTATTTTTTTTGCCTGTTAAAAGGCCATTGACATAGATTAACAAGAGATTTGGAAACAAGTACTTTAAAAACTGGTTATTAGGGCTAAAACATACAGTATATATCTTAATTGTACAGTACAGGACACAGGGCTAATATTCACTGACCATGGGTTGCATGCAGGCTACCTTCAGGTGATTGAACACTGGAAAAAAGCTTGCTAGGTCTTCCCCTAGTGCACACTCATATGACCCTGCCCACTCAATGAGTCTCATTTTTTTGCTGGTGTCCTTAGGTAATGGACCTGTTTTCCTCTGGCATTCATTTTTTTTCTGACACTTGCCTAGATCTGACTGCTTAATACCCTGGTTTGTCTAGCAGTTTCCACATCAGTTACCCTTAGTATGTACCTTGGGGACTGTACACAGACCCCACTGTATAGGATAGCCTGTAATGTTTGCTCTTTGGTGCACTGGATACTGTGTTGGGCCCTCACCATGGCATGAAGTGCGTTGTGTGTAGTTAGCCCCAGGGTGTTATACAGGTCCAGGTCTACTTCTATGGTTCCCAGACCCTGAAGGCCCCTGTGAGATCATGCCCACTGTGACGGTTGAAACCTGGACCTGTAGCAGGCCCAGAGTTGTGTATAAGGTAAGACAGGAGTTTCCTGTATGTTAACACCGGTTCCTGACTTTCATTGTCAAAATTCTCAGTGCGTAGCACACTATGTTGTTGTACAGGCAAAGGATTTGGGAGTTATTCATTTTATTGGGATGCTTCCTGCCATTTTGTCTCTACCGTTTCCCAGCTGATGCATTCCCACATGCTTTTTCTATTGAAAATGTATACAGCACATTGCTACACTCTTGCTGCTATCTTCTACAAATACACAGAACACGGTTAACATCTAAGTTATAATGACTCCTCTATCTGGACATGCCAATTCCATCCAGTCTGCTTTCCATCCTGTGATTACCCCAATGGGGATCCCCTCACTTAGCAATGGCAAATCTGTGGTGCAACAGAGCTTGGACAGAAGGGATGAATAAAATGCGTTCTGCAGACGGCCTACAGGAAACTCATAATGCCACTCAGGGTGATAGCATTTCCTTTGTCCCAGAGCAATGTCCTATTATGACACCACCACATCTCATCTGAACACCGCTCCCTCTCAGGAATGTACCATGTGGCCTGTCTGACAAAAGCACATTTCCCTGCCAGAATATCTGTATTCTTTGGAAAACTTTCAGCACTTCTAAAGCCTTTAGTTCCCTGAGACCAGGATCACTATTTTTTGTTCCTCCTGACCCTGTTCAGGAATCAGAGGGGGAACCTCCTTTACTTGAAGATATTGTGGAGAAGTATTGAGGACCATGATTTTGTAGCAGAGTTTGCAGAGGATTTTCCTTCCCTTGCATGTTATGAGGTACAAGCTGGAGCTTCACGTCATATGTTCTCTGTTGTACACACACTGACACAGTGCACACTAGCCTAACAGCACCTGACTTTCCCCAGCCAAAACAATCCTCTATGTTTACTAAAAGACTTTTCTCACACACATACACACACACACACACACAATGATTGTGTACTTTGAGGTTTGGCTCAACTGTGAGAGGTTTTTGTACTCATTCTAAGTTTTTGCTGAGATTTAACCTATGGAAAAAGATTTAAAGAAGAAATGGGCTATTGCAGTAGTGGATCCTGCCATTTTAGTTCTCAAAAAACACATAGGTCTTATTGAGGATGTTCCTTCTTTTAAGGATTCTAAAGGTCTTATTTGCTCTTGCAGGTCCAGCCTTGCAGCCTGCAATTGTTGCCATGTCTATTAGACAGTGTAGTGCCTACCCCCGTAGGAGCTGGTGGTGATTTCTCTGTTCTGTCACGATTCTTAAAGCTTCTCAGTCCCCACTGACATACCTGGTTCTAAGTAGAAGGCCGCTCACACCTATGTAACTTAAGTGTTAGTATGACACCATTCTATAACACTATGCAGGAAATATGCCAGGCAACTGGTGATGGATTAAATGGATGCATTAAAGCAATGCAGTTAAATAATGCATAAATCTAAGAGCAGTCAATCAAACAGATTTCAAGATGCTGTACTAAATAAATGGCCAATGACACATAAGCTGGCAATCAGTTGAACTGTAACAATGTTAAACCAAACTTTAACTACTGCAAAACAGAGTTAAAGTATAGACCTGAATTAACACAGATAAAGTAAGTTCCTTGTGCGCACACTACGCATACAGCTCCAATAGCAGATGGGTATATGGGTTCCAGACAGAGGTGTACCCTAGTAGGTGCCTGCAAAGTACCTGGTGCCTAGGTGTCAGTGTTGGCCAGCTTTTGTTGGGGCCCTTCTGTAGGTGGTCCTTGGATTGCTGTCCCTAGAGTGTGCAGAAGGTGGCTACTGGGCTGCTGAACCATGAGCAGTCTCTATTGCCTTAACTGTGTCAGGGTTGATATAAGCACGGATGGTCAGCTCCACCCCTCCTGGTACACAGGAATATGGTCCAGATCACTTGGCAGTCTGCAGTCCTCTGACATCAGGTCCTGGTGGCTCAGTCTTTCAGCTCGGATCCCCACAAGGCTTAGTCTTACTGCTAAATTTCCCACTCCTATGGCTTCTAGAGTGAAAGAGTTTTTTCAGTCTCCCCAGGCCTTAAACTTAACCTCAAAACCAAGGCTAAACACTTCTTTTTGTCACAAGTCCTAGAGTTATAAGTTCACCAAGCCTACCCAGAAGCCCTCCTTACAATGAAGGGGCGTGCTCACTCATCGGAGTGCAGGGAGACATCTGTTGATATTTGCACTAGTCTGGATCCAAAATGTCCTGGACCTCTGGATCCAATCTGGCAAAAATAGCCCCATTCCATTTAACCAGCTTTTCACCAACAGAAGGCAGATTTAGTAAATCTCTAAATGGATTTCTTTATGCGCCAAAGTCCTGGGGGGATTTCAGGAATGAAAGGACATACAAGATGCCTATCTACGCATTGTCTTGTTTCCCTCATCAGCTTTTTCCATGTTTAGCTGTGGAAGACCAACACTTCCAGTTTGTAACACTACCATTCCAGTTATCTTCTGTACTCAATTTTTCACAGAATAACTACTCCTTCTTTTAGCTCTTCTGTGAACCCTGGGCATTCATGAAGGACTCCTCAGCCACAACCTTATCTGGTCTTGTCTTGCCTTGTATATCAACGTCTTGTCTGCCAAAGGACCATTCAGTTTCTTCAACCCTTTGGCTGAATTATCAATTTTCCAAAGTCTGTTCTCAAGCCCTAACACCTTCTTGGAATACCTGTGTCTAATCTTGGACACAGCCCAAGCCAGAATCTTTCTTCCTTCAGGAAAATATTGCTCCCACTAAGGTCCCACATGTGGGCCTTCAGTTTAAAACAACCCCCCTCAGCTTCTGCATTAGGGTACTGGGCTTAAAGGTAGTCTCTTTTATGGCAGTTCCCTGTGCCCAGTTTCATTCCAGACCTCTTCAATCCAACCTACTCACCACATGGACCAGGGATCCTCTAGCCTCAGTATATGCTTGATAGTGATTCCTTGGACCCAGTTTAAACTGGTTTTTGCTTTCCCTCTGAAGAAGATCCTTGACTGCTGTGCAAAATAGGGGAGGAAAGGGTTCCAGGGGTTCTCGTCGCACCAAACTGGCCAAGAAGAATGTGATACACAGACTACTGGTGGACAATCTTTTTCCTCTTCCAAACAGACCAGATGTACTGGCCAAAGGCCCCTTGTTCTATTTGCTTTTCAGTCACTGGATTTATTTACAGATTCATGGAATTAAGGATACGGATCTTAGATAAGGGTGTCCTTGACTTATTTCCACAATACTTACAGCAAAAAAATACAACTCCTGCAAGATTTACCATCACACAGGGACGGCTTACTTTTATGGCTTAATCCTGGGGAGTATACTTATCACTGGCATTTTGGCCTTTCTTCAATCTGGTCTTGACCAACTTCTGGTCCTCAAAGGACAGGTTTCTACTTTATCCATTCTCTTCCAGAAACTTCTTGCCTCTCAATTCCTAATCAAAACCTTTCAAAATGGAGTACTTCGTTGCTCATATGAATCCTCCAATTCGACCTCAATTCGTGTCGTATTGAGATCTCAGCCTGGTACTCTCTAGTCTTCAGAGGCCCCCTTTTTAATCGAATATAATAAGGTCATCTTCCAGGTCACCATTGGGTGAGCTTCTGAATTGCCAGCTCATTTGTGTAAAGAGCCTTTTCTTGTTTTGCACAGGGACAAAGGGGTTTTCCATCTCATTTCTTCATTGTTCTTCCTTCTATCCTGCTCAAAAACATGACAAACGTAATCTCCCTCTTTGTTCACTCTGGAGGTCCTCTTAGAGGACCAGTAGATCAGACAACCTATTTCCAGGGCCTACACACTTAAGGAAAGGAAGGGTTCATTCCACCAGGGCTGTGAGTGTCTCTTGGGCTTTTCAGCATTAAAGTGGTTGTAAAGGCCTGAGGTTTTTTACCTTCATGCATTCTGTGCTTGAAGGCAAAAAAATCTGTATGCTGCTCCCCACAGCCCCCCTGTCCCCCCAAATACTCACTGGAGCCCCCTGATCCAGCAATGTGCACGGGGGGCCTCGGCTGTCCCAAATCTCTCTCTCCTCATTGGCTGAGACACAGCAACGGGAGCCATTGGCTCCCACTGCTGTCAGTTACAGCCAATGAGGAGAGTGTGGGAGGTGGGGCTGAACTGCAGCTCTATGTGTCTCATGGATGCATATAGCAGGGCTTGGGAGCGAGCATGCACCAGTGCCCCCATAGCAAGCAGCTTGCAATTGGGGGCACTGGTCAAGTGGGAGGAACCAAGATGGACGGCAGGGGACCCCAGAAGGAGTGCAAAACCACTGCACAGAGCAGATGAGTATGATGTTTTTTAAAAAATGAAAAAACAAAATAACCTTTAGAATCACTTTAAGAATCCGTAAGCCAGATTTGCTTGGGGATATTCAATGGTCTATGAAGTCCTGTGTCCTGTATTGTATGATTAAGATAATCAGGAATTTACGGGAGGTCTAAATTCTTATCTTTTAGTACAGTACAGGACATAGGCCCCTCACCTATGTATTTTGATCACTTCATATTGCTTTCTTAAAAACTGAAGTCTCAGAGTGGGTGGGGTGGCCCCAGTGGCATACATGTTGCACCTTGGGCCTGTAATGTTTTTAACACCTCTCCCCCTTTTAGTAAAATAGTATTGAGAACTAAAATACCAAATGGGGGGGGGGGGGGTCAAATTGTGTTAACAGTGGGAGGAGCTTAAAGGGGCATAGTTAAATAACAACTGAGACTATTTCCCCTATACTCAGCATGCATATGCTACAGTTCTTTTACCCATAAACTATGCTTTAACCAATTGCTGACCGCCTCGCGTACATTTACTGCTGCAAAATGGCAGCTGTACGCAGATTGCCGTCTATAAACGGCGATTCACGCACGCGCATCTCGTGCCCGCCACACGCTTCCTGAGTGGGGCTGTGGTTCAGATGGACTCGATGTCCGCCGGCGACCTGCAATCGCCTGATACAGCATAAAAGCCGGGAACCGCCGATGTAAACATGGTGGTTCCCCGCTATGTCAGGCGACATGACCGTGATCTACTGATCCCTGTCACCGCGATCAGTTAGATCTGTCATGTCCCTGGCAGCCCAGCTTCCACACAGTTAAAACACACCCAGGGAACACAGTTAACCCCTAGATCTCCCCCTGCAGGTTAACCCCTTCACTGCCAATGACATTTATACAGTAATCAGTGGCTATTTACCTTTCTGATCGCTGTATAAATGTCAATGGTCCCAAAAAAGTGTAAAAAATGTCCAATATGTCCGCCGCAATATCGCAGATCTCTGCCATTACTAGTAAAAAAAAAAAAAAAAAAATAGTAAAAGCACCATAAATTAATTCTCATGGTTTGTAAATGTGGCAACTTTTGCGCAAACCAATCAATATACGCCGATTGCGTTTTTTTTTTTTTTTTACCACAAATATAAGGAAGAATATATATTGACCAAAACGGATGAATGAATTTTTTTTTTTGGATCTGTATTATAGCAAAAAGTAAAAAAAATAGTAGTTTTTTTTAAAATTGACACTTTTTTTTTTGTTTATAGTGGTGATCAGAAGTGACGCAGAGGTCATCAAATACCACCAAAAGAAAGCTCTATTTGTGGAAAAAAAGGTCATCAATTTAGTTTGGGTACAAAGTCCCTATGGTCAGTTAAAACGACACAGTGCAGAATCGCAAAAAGTGCTCTGGTCATTGAGGGGGTAAATCCTTCTAGGACTGAAGTGGTTAATGAGTTAACTAGTGTTGGTCTCTGAAGAGCGATCTGCATTTAGATCCCTCTTCAGAGAGCATTTTACAGGCGGTAAGGAGATGTTGTATCGCCTACTCAACGCCTGCTTTAACCCCTTGCACCACCGCACTAGCACTCTGCAACTGTGTGCATTGCATGTGCTGGTGGGGCACTTGCAGAGCAGCTCCATTCATTTGATTATGATGGGGTATAATTCCTGTCACGGCATGTGCACATTTCTGGCCTCTGCAGCTAAAGGGCGAGTGGCTGGGGATGGTCAAACTTGGCTCAGCCATGGAGTTTTATTGACCCCCCCCCCCATCCGCTAATGTGAACGAGCTTTAATGTGCAGGTCACTTTACAGAGTACAACCAAAAGAACACCCTCTGTGCAGTACACATTATACCCTCCCCCCTTCTCAAGCCCAATTCCCCCACAGTACAGATATCCCCTAATACCCCAAAATACCCCCTCCTAGTCTACCCCCTGAGTACAGATCCCTCCAGCACAAACTACTCAACACAGAACGCATAACACAGACCCCTCAGTACAGATGCGCCTTCTTCAGCACAAATTGACCCCTCCAGTACAAAACCCCACAGTAAAGAAACAACCCCCCCACCCAACACAGACCTCTCAGTAAAGACTGACCTTCCCCCTAACATTCCTAAATCTTCCCTCAGTACAAACCCTTCAGTACAGACACGCCACACTCCCCAGTACAGATTCCTCAGTACAGAAAACCCCTTCACCTCCCCAGTACAAACTCCCCTCATCCCCCACCCCCCAGGATACAGAACTCTAATAACATACAACACCCTCCCACACACTCAATCACCAGATAACATATGGCGAGAGATCAGAGCAAGGGGAGGTCCGGAGCAGTGAAGGAGAGTGATGGCAGAGCAGAGGAGGAGACTTCCTCTCACATTAAGCTCCCGCTCTCACGGAAGCAGCAGGTTCTCGCTCACTGGGGTGCTGCAACGAAAATGTAAATTACATGCTGCCGCAGCTCCCCCCAGTGATCCCAAACCCAGTGCAGACCATACCCCCCTAATTGGGGTAGCCCACAAAATATTGAGACATATAAAAAAAAAAAAAGGATACTTAAGTATACCAATGGCTGTGTGAGGCCGGTATAAATCGCTATTCTGCACAAGGTACAGACAAGTCTTGTGGGATCCATGCCTGGTTCATTTTAATAAAGGTTAGCTTGTCCACGTTGGCTGCGGACAGGTGGCTGCTCTTGTCTGTGATAACGCCCCCTGCCGTGCTAAACACACGTTCAGACAATACACTGGCTGCAGGGCAGGCCAGTACCTCCAAGGCATAAAGGGCAAGCTCAGGCCATGTGCCCAATTTGGAGATCCAGAAGTTGAATGGGGCAGACCCATCAGTCAGTACGTGTAGGCGTGTGCACACATACTGTTCCACCATGTTGCTGAAATGCTGCCTCCTGCTAAGACGTTGCCTATCAGCTGCCTTCTGAGGTGCTGGCAGTGCCACAGCTGCGTAGGCGACCTCTTCCTCCTCCTCTGCCCTCCCCTTGTGCTTCCACTGAGCCCCCAGTGTCATTTGGGAATGCCCTCAGCAGTGCGTCTATCAGCGTGCGCTTGTAGTCGCACATCTTCCGATCACACTCCAGTGAGGGAATTAAGGATGGTACGTTGTCCTTGTAACGGGTATCCAGCAGGGTGGCCACCCAGTAATCAGCACAAGGTACAATGTGGGCAACTCGGCTGTCATTGCGCAGGCACTGCAGCATGTAGTCACTCATGTGTGCCAGGCTGCCCAGAGGCAAAGACAAGCTGTCCTTTGTGGGAGGTGTATCATCTGTGTCCTCCGTATCCCCCCAGCCACACTCCAGTAATGCCCACGAGCTGCGTTGGGTGCCACCCTGCTGTGAACATGGTTCCTCCTCCTCCTCCTCATCCTCCTTATCCTCCTCCTCATCCTCCTTATCCTCCAGAACTGTGCCCTGGCTTGTCAATTTTTTACCTGACCTATGCTGGTGCAAGAACCCACCCTCCGAGCCACTTGTGAATGACTGGCCTGATAACCGTGGAAATGACCCCTCTTCCTCCTCCTCCTCCTGTGCCACATGCTCTTCCATCATCGCCCGAAGTGTTTTTTCAAGGAGACCTAGAAGTGGGATAGTAACGCTGAAAACAGCGTCATCAGCACGGGCCATGTTGGTGGAGTACTCGAAACACTGCAATAGGGTACACAGGTCTCGCATGGAGGCCCACTCATTGGTGGTGAAGTGGTGCTGTTCCGCAGAGCGACCGACCCGTGCGTGCTGCAGCTGAAACTCCACTATTGCCTGCTGCTGCTCGCACAGTCTCTCCAGCATGTGCAAGGTGGACATCGCATAGGAGGCGGTGAGTGGGAAGGCCGAAGTTCCGCTGCAGCGCAGACAGGCGAGCAGCAGCAGGGTGAGAACGCCTAAAGCGCGCACAGACGGCCCACACTTTCTGCAGCAGCTCTGAAATATCCGGGTAGTTTTTTAGAAATTTATGCACCACCAAATTCAGCACATGCGCCAGGCAAGGGATGTGCGTCAAACCGGCTGGGCCCAGAGCTGCAACGAGATTTTGCCCATTATCGCACACCACCAGGCCGGGCTTGAGGCTCAGTGGCAACAACCACTCATCGGTCTGTTGTTCAATGCCCGTCCACAGCTCCTGCGCAGTGTGGAGTTTATCCCCCAAACATATCAGTTTTAAAACAGCCTGCTGTCGTTTCCGCCTGGATGTGCTGAAGTTGGTGGTGAAGGTGTTATGCTGAGCGGATGAGGAGGTGGTAGAGGAGGAGGAAGCGGAGTAGAAGGAGGAGGCAACAGGAGGCAAAGAGAAATGCCCTGCAATCCTCGGTGGCAGAAGGACATGCGCCAAACTGCTATCTGCCTCAGGCCCACCCGCCACTACATTTGCCCAGTGTGCAGTTAGCGAGATATAGCGTCCCTGCCCGTGCTTACTGGTCCACGTATCAGTGGTTATGTGGACCCTGCCATAGATGGAGTTGCGCAGTGCACACTTGATCTTGTCCCTGACTTGTTTGCACAGGGAAGGGGTGGCTCGCCTGGAAAAGTAGTGGCGGCTGGGAACCACGTACTGTGGGACAGCCACCGCCATCAGGTTTTTAAAACTGTCCGTGTCCACCAGACGGAATGACAGCATTTCAAAGGCCAGGAATTTTGAAATGCTGGCATTCAGTGCCAGGGATCGCGAGTGGGTAGGGGGGTACTTCCTCTTTCTCTCCAGTGTTTGGGAGATGGAGAGCTGTAAGCTTCCATGGGACCATGGTGTGGAAATGCTTGGGGACGGTGGCGGACATAGTGGCGTTGCTGTCACATCGTCTGTTTGCTGGGTGGCAGGTGACACTGGCACTGTAGAGGTGGAGGAAGAGGCCGAGGCAGCAGCAGAAGAGGAAGCAGGAGGAGCCTGAGGATTTTGAGGTGCTTATTCCACTGCAGCTCGTGCTTGTAGATGCCTGGTCATGCAGGTTGTACTCAGGTTTAGAACATTTATGCCTTGCTTCAGGCTCTGATTGCACAGCGTGCAAACCACTCGTGTCTTGTCTTGTCAGCACATTGTCTGAAGAGCTGCCACGCCAGGGAACTCCTTTGAGCTGCCTTTGGTGTGCTAGGTCCCTGGGTGCGGTGGGTAGTAGCAGGCGTACTGTCTAGGGGACAGTCGCTCTGCTTTTGCAACCTGCTTCCTCTTTTGCTGTGCTTGTGCCTCTGTGCGACCACGACCTCTTCCTTCAAACTGCACACGTCACTTGCATGACCTTCATTCTATGTGGGGTCTTGGACCTCATCATCCTCCACATCATCTTCCACCCACTCTTCACCACTGCCCTCCTTGTCAGTCTGCACACTGTAGCAGCAGTTTCGTCATCAGAGATGTGCTGTGGTGGTGTTTCCAGGTCCTCATCCTGAAACAGAAGTGGTTGGGCATCGGTGCACTCAATGTCGTCTACTTCTGGGGCAGGGCTATGTGGATGGCCCATGGAATGCACACCAGCAGAGTCCTCAAAAAGCATAAGAAACTGCTGCATGACTTGAGGCTCAGACTGCTTGGCTGATTTACAAGGGGCTGAGGTGAAAGACAGCTGGCCATGGGGTTTAGGTGCCAACTCTGAGCTTTCAGCAAGGGACCGGGTGGGAGACCATGTGAAGGAACTGGAGGCATTGTCTGCCACCCAATCTACTATGGCCTGTACTTGTTCTGGCCTCACCATTCGTTGAGCGGCATTCGGGCCTACCATATAACGTTGAAGGTTCTGTCAGCTACTCGCACCCGAGGAAGGTGTTTCACTTGTGCGTGTAGCTGGCACAGATCGACCACGTCCTCTCCTTGTAACAGGAGCTTCACCAACACCAGCAGCACCACGACCATGTCCCTTATTTGACGCGCTCCTCATTCTGGACGCAAATGTACTATTTAGCACAAATTTATATTATTTTTTTAGATCGCTAATTTGTCCCTCACACCAGCAGCAGGAACCTCTCCCTACACCAGTATGAGATGATTTTATAACGGTAATCTGTCCCTCACACCAGCAGCAGGAACCTCTCCCTACACCAGTATGAGATGATTTTATAACGGTAATCTGTCCCTCACACCAGCAGCAGGATCCTCTCCCTATACTAGTATGAGATGATTTTATAACGCTAATCTGTCCCTCACACCAGCAGCAGGAACCTCTCCCTACACCAGTATGAGATGATTTTATAACGTTAATCTGTCCCTCACCCCAGCAGCAAGAACCTCTCCCTACACCATTATGAGGTGATTTTATAACGGTAATCTGTCCCTCACACCAGCAGCAGGAACCTCTCCCTGTACTAGTATGAGCTGTTTTTATAACGCTAACCTATCCCTCACACCAGCGGCAGGAACCTCTCCCTATACTAGTATGAGATGATTTTATAACGCTAATCTATCCCTCACACCAGCGGCAGGAACCTCTCCCTATACTGGTATGAGATGATTTTATAACGCTAATCTATCCCTCACACCAGCGGCAGGAACCTCTCCCTATACTAGTATGATATGCTTTTATAATGCTAATCTATCCCTCACACCAATGGCAGGAACCTCTCCCTATACCAGTATGAGATGATTTTATAACGGTAATCTGTCCCTCACAGCGGCTGCAGCATCCTCTCCCTACACTAGTCTGAGAGCATGTGACATGCAGCACTACGTGAATCCAGGTCATATTGAGGCTGGGTCACATGATGCACTGGCCAATCACAGCCATGCCATTAGTAGGCATGGTTGTGATGGCTTCGAAGGGCAAACGAGTGAAACGCTTGTTGATTGGCTGCCCTGCAGCTATTTAAAAGGCGAAAAAAAATACCCGAACCCAGACTTTTTCTCAAATGTCCGGGACACGGACACCCTAAAGTCCGGTACGAACCCGAACTTTACAGTTCGGGTTCGCTCAACTCTACTCAGAGGTAGCCATCCTACTACCACATAACCCCCCTCTAACTTCACCCCCTTTTCCCCATTAAAAACACATGACACAAGGTAGAGTTAAATGGCTGTCTGGCCTTTTATTAAACAATATAATTGATAATAAATAACCATTTAATAACAGTAACCTAAAACAAAACTAGATGTCCCCAGCTGCATAACACAGACTCAGGGACATTAACACTTGCCCTACAGACCTTACAGGTCTACCACTACCTGGTCCCTCTTATTTGACCACCGAACCAGAAGATACCATACCGATGATGGTTCCACACTTGTATCCCACCAACAGATTTCTAACCATATCTGAGGGGTCCCAACAGCCACCGCGCCACAAGTGTAAGGCCTTAGACTTGTGCTCCCCCTCCAAACCCTAACGGCATGCTGCACACCCTCTTCCAAGCCTAAAGCCCAGAGATCAGTACCAACCGCGTTGAGATGTACACCATCCCCACGCAAGTAGTGCCAAGTTTCTTGTTCTAGCTCATAATGCCGAACCACTAGGCCCCCATTCCTGACAAAGAAACGCCCCACCGCTTTATTAACCTTGATGCGGGCATTATTTAAACCTTCCATGGACTGCGCTGCCCGCCAAGATGTGCAGGCAACAATGTCCGACCACACTATTAGCAAAAAGTTAATATTTGATGTCCCAAATAAGTTCTCGCATAGTACACAGGCCCAAGTCATTACCACCCACATGCAGTACCAGCACATCCTGGGGTTGGTCTTGCCTGGCGAAACGGTGGACTTCGGGTAATACCCAGCTCCAGAGCATGCCTGGCACACCTATCCACCTAACAACGCCAGTCTCCCTGGACAGCCCCAACTGCCTGCCGTTTGGACGGACATCCACCCTCCTGGCCCCCCAGAACACATACGAATGCCCCAAAATCCATA
Source organism: Glandirana rugosa (assembly GCA_018402905.1). Classification (NCBI taxonomy): domain Eukaryota; kingdom Metazoa; phylum Chordata; class Amphibia; order Anura; family Ranidae; genus Glandirana; species Glandirana rugosa. Next base: position 266,388 of record BLSH010426083.1, read on the forward strand.
TGAGGCATCCTGGGCGACCTGAAATAAAAAAAAACAAGGAAGAGTGCAGCAGACTTCACAAACAGCACACGTACAACATTAACAAAAGAGAAAGAGGCAGACCAATGACTAGAGTTCAGAGCAGATGAGGATGTACATATAACTTGTACTTATCCGACTCCCACCTGCCGATACGTTTTATAATTCCAGCATCCAACCCCCACCGTGACGCCTCGGTGGCTGCAAAATGAATGGGAAAAATAGTCTTTTGGATTGAAACCAGATGCCAGGAGGCATTTGCGAAAGACCGAAACGAATTGGAATTTGGACAGAAAAGAACCGTCCCTATGCAGCAGCAATGGGCCATCCCCTTGCAGCTGTACGAATTCCTCTACCGCCATGACCGGGCATAAGCTCGGGCAATGTTCCCGAAATAAGACGACATTCATGCCTCTGCCTCCTTGGTCCGTCTTGGACCAATGAATTACATGCTGAACCGAATCGTCCCTGCAAACCACCGGCCACCGTCTTAGAGGGACTTACCAATTCACTGATTCTAAGAGCCCTAAAAAAGGCCGTCCGGAACAAAAAAACTTCATAAGTAGATGAACACAGACCAGGCAACTGACCCAGAACTGAACTTAACACCGAAAAGGATACTGGCCTACGCGTGTCGCTAACCCGACGCCCCTTTCGGTAACCTTTAAGCACTTGATGACTCGCAAACGTTTTTCTGAAATCAGAAACCCCCCCCCCCCATTTAAACAAGATGGCGAGACCTGCCAACTTGCGCTCGACCACCGATGCTGAAATACCCTCCACAAAGTTGCGTCATCCAAAGTATAAAACTACAGAACCAAAATTCACGCCCCCGCTCCCAACTCTTACCTCCTGCAGCAAGGAAAACCGTTTTAACCATTCCTTAGAATATGCTGCCCATGTTGTAGCAGCCAACAAATTGTGAATAAGTCCAGCGGCGACTCTAGCGCAATCCCCCACATTCGCCGGGGACAAGGAACACCATGTTGCTCTGCTGCCGGTGCCAACACGCAAAACTCGTCCCACTGAAAATTAGATAAAGAATCTGTTAATTTTTTGGATGATCCCAGTATATGGACAGCATAAACCAAGGCATTCAAATGCAAGCAAAGCAGAGCCAGCAAAAGCCTGATAATTGGCGGAGAGGATGCTGATACCCTATTGATTGCCATGACCACCTCCATTTTATCAAAATGGAACCTCACCTTCTTGATCACGAAAGCAGAACCCCAAATCTCAGCGGCCAGAACTCTAGTACAGAGTTCCAACAGCACCAGGTTTGTTAGGAAATTGGCCGTTCGCTATTCCTTGGGCCATGGTTGGGCACTCCATTGCCCTTAGAAGTAGGGTCCGTAACCAAACGAACCAGCCGCATCCATGAACAGTTCCAGATCCACATTGCTGATGGGCCCCTCCATCCGCAAAGACCGCCCGTAATATTTCAAGAAACGCTCCCAGATCAGAAGATCAGCCCTCAACTGGACATAGTCCCGCGGACAATGAACCCCTTCCTTTTGCCGCTGCCAATCGGCGACAGAAAATCCTGCCCGTCGGTACCCTACATGCAAAATCTTATTTTCCTAAAAGGGATTGTAAATCCTGAAGCTGAATTTTTCGCTGCTGCTGAGCGCTGGCCACCACTGCCTTTAATGCTGTCAATTTATCCAAAGGCAAACAACACTCCATAGCCACGGAGTTGATCGTAATTCCCAGAAAAATCAATTCAGTGGATTGGCCTTCGGTCTTGTCCGGGGCCAAGGGAACCCCAAAACGCTCTGCCACATGCTGTAACGACCCCAACAGTACAGCACAAATCCTGGAATCCAGCGGCCCAATGCACAGAAAAGTAGTGGATGATGAAGCTCAAGCATGACACGCCCTGAACCACCCTTTTGAGAAAAGAACTAAATTTCTCAAAAAAGGCGCATTTATTGGATCAACACATTGGCAAGCAGCGGTCCACAAAAGATGGACCCCGCCACTTGCAACCCAACAAGTGGAAGCTCTCCGGATGCACCTGCAGAAACCGAAAAGTGGCCTCTATATCTGACTTGGCCATAAGTGAGCCCCGACCATATTTACAAACCCACGAGATGGCAGCATCGATTGAAGTGTAGGTGACCGCACAATCCTGTGGGTCAATGCCATCATTTACTGAGCCTCCCTTAGGGTACAAGAGGTGATGAATAAGTCAAAACTTACCTAGTTCCTTTTTTACGACCACCCCCAATGGCGAAATCACTAGGCCCGCCAAAGGTAGAGACTGAAAAGGGCCGTTCATGCGCCCCAGAAGCACCTCCTTCTGTAACTTGTCCGTAACCACCTCAGGCTGAAGCAGAGAGCAAGTTACCGGGAACAGACGGGTCCTCCCCAAGTGTGCATTGTAAACGAAAACCCTCATGAAAACTCAGTTCTAGGAGCTGAGCGGCTGCCCTATCCAGATATCTATTTAAGAACTGGAGCATCCTTAGTACCATTACTGGCGTCCTCCCTTTTTCCAGCGGCATTACCGGCGTGTCCTCTCCCGGTCTTGAAGCAATGTGAAAGGGAGTGACTACCCCTGCATCCGGAACACTCATGCTTGAATCGACAGGAAGGGCAGAATCTGCAGGAGCTCTCATTAACCAGTTTCCGACCGGTTTGCATACATTTACTGCTGCAAAGTGGCAGTGCAGCGCAGATCGCTGTGTATAATCAGGGGCGAGCGCGTGCCCGCCACAAGCTCCCTGAGCGGGGCCGCGGGTCGGGTGGACCCCGATGTCCGCCGGTGACCCGCGATCGCCTGTGACAGAGCCAGAACGGGGAACTGCCGATGTAAACACGGTGGTTTCCTGTTCTGTGAGGGGGGACATGACAGATCTACTGATCCCTGTACTTGGGATCAGTTAGATCTGTCATGTCCCTGGCAGCCCAGCCCCCACACAGTTAGAACACACCCAGGGAACACAGTTAACCCCTAGATCTCCCCCTGCAGGTTAACCCCTTCACTGCCAATGACATTTATACAGTAATCAGTGGCTATTTAAACTTCTGATCGCTGTATAAATGTCATTGGTCCCAAAAAAAGTGTCAAAAATGTCCGACATGACCGCCGCAATATCACAGCCCCGATAAAAATTGCAGATCACCGCCATTTACTAGTAAAAAAAAAAAAAAAAAGTGAAAACGCCATAAATTAATTTTCATGGTTTGTAAACGCAGCAACTTGGGTCGCACGACCGCTCAATTGTTAGTTAAAGCGATGCAGTGCCAAATTGCAAATAGTGCTCTGGTCATTAAGGGGGTAAATCCTTCCGGGGCTGAAGTGGTTAAACTGCCAACAATATCCCTTTTTCTTGTTGGCTGGGGAGCCAGAGGTTGAAAAACCATGCCCCCCCCCCGAAGAAACTGCGATCATGTCCTCGCTGAAGTCATCAGCCTCATCCAGAGGCTAATGTCCTTATGATCCCTCTGGATGGATGGCCGAATAGCTTTACGCTAACAAAATTGTTCGTCATAGCGTAACCATGCCAAGCCGCCATAAACCCTATGTGCTTCTCCAATAGCGTCCAAATAACAAAAAAGGGCCAAACTATTTTCCAGCTCCTTTTCGCCAAGAACGCTTGCTAAGATCACAAATGCCTGTAATCAATTCGAGAAAGTATGAGGTATCAACCGGTAGTGGCGTTTTTCCTCATCCTCCTTTGTGTCATCTGCCTTGACCCTATCTAAATTAAACTTCTCTAAAGGGAGTAAGGAAAACATTTCCACATACTTCCCTTTCCAGATTTTCTCACGCACCTCCGACTTGAGGTGCGTGCCCAGAGGCTCCTCAAAGCAAACATATACATCCCCTCTAGCAGAATCCGCCAGACAAACTTTGTTCGCTTCCTTGTCCCCGTCGACGTGCCACTGGTCGAGGCACTCCCGCAGAGCGTATCTCCCTGTGTCTGTGTACCTGCGGCCGCCCGCGCCACCCGGGTGGCTGACAGCTCCTGTGCCTTGTCCGGCCCCTGCACTGCAAATCCCGCACCGAAACCAGGCGAGGGTCCCGCATCCCAGAATCCAATCGGTTAAGCAGATCTCTGTCCCGACACCAACTGCTCCCCCCGCTCCCTGAGCTACAGCAGCAGACCTCACAGAGGCAGAGGAAGAACATAAAGCAGAGGCAAGATTAGTGCACCTACCAGGCTGTGCAGGGACAGCAACCTCCTGGAGCTCGCCATCCTCCAAGCTGGTGACTGCTCCCTCCGACCAGACTTCATCCAGAGCGTGCACAGGGGAACCCTGCCAGCTGTCCTCCTGAGCTCACTTCTGTTGCAATCACCATTGCTGGCCGCCTGCCAGATCTTCCCTGCTCTCCAGGCCGACCTGTCACATACTGGGTACCGTGGACAGTGGCCACGCATCCGAAGGTCCTGCAGGTCCTGGCTGAGCTGCACAGAGGCCGCCGCTTCCACAGGCAGCACTCACTGTCTCCAGGATCACCACCCCCCAGCAGGCCTCCGCTTAGAGTGGGGTCCCAAAGGGTCTCGGAGCCCCCAGGTCGGCGCTGGGCCCGAGGGGTAGTCTCTGGGCTTAGGCGCTCTGGAGGCCTAGACCTTGGCCTTCCCCACGTAGCATGTCAGCGATCCTTTCCTGTAAACGTTCTGGGCCATGTACTGCAGCTGCAGCCCTGAGCTGGTTCAAAAGCTGCTCCAAATCTCCCATTTTTTTCATCTACAGGCAGAAACGTAGGGGGTGTGCAGATGGATGTTCATCCGATGGCTTCCGACTCCGACTGTTATGGTGCCACCCCTTCCTACGATCTCCTCTCCTATGCTCACCCCATCGAATCCACCAATTACATAAGTAAAACTCACATACATCTCCTTGGTACATTAACTCTAAGCTGTCTGGTTCCCCTTCCACCCTGTCATGCCAGCCCTACGCTTCATTCGTTCCTCCTAGCTCCGGACTTTCCTTTTCTGGTGGTATGGTTGTAGTCGGAAGCTTTGCGCTAAGTTCAGGAAACCTGTGTGTCTTTTTCATTTTATTATAGTACTATTGCGTACAAGAAAAAATTCACATGATTTCATTATTTGGAACACTTTCACTGTCTGTAGCCATAGCTGTGGCATATTCATAAAGAAAACAACCATATCAGTGATAAGTGACGCAAAAGACCTTTTTCATGTTCGCGTGAGACCTCGCTCACATGAATAGCAGTCTCTACCACCCATCTGAAAAATTATTCGCGCTGGATAGCCTACATAGAGGGCTGTTGCACAGAGGCTTCCAGGCCTTCAGGAGGCAATACTGCCTATTACTTTTTTTTTAATCCCAAGGAGGAATTTTTGGGGAACTACCATACTGCAGCAGTGTGATATGCATTTGTCACGTGGCTGTGGCATGTTCCATTTATGTCAATGGACACGTATGGCAGATGGCACTACCTGCCAGTTTTATTGTATCTATTTGTTTTCCTTGAATGTTCTAATTTTAAAATTGCCTGGTGGTGGAGGTGTTGCAGTTGAGGAGGGTTATGATTGTGCACTAAGGGGAGCAGGTATGCTGGAAAGATGTGGCAGAAAGGGAAGGCAGAGTACGAGGAAGCAGCCAGGTTCCACCACTGCAATCCAAATGTCTTGGTTGCTACATTTGCCTTAAGTTGATTGTGAACAAGACATGTTGTCCGGGCAGATATATTCAGTCACTCTGAAGCCATTGACTTTGGCCATTCTGATTGGACAAAGCTCTTTGTTCATGGTAGTGTCAAAGCTCTAACTTTCTGCCACCCACACATTCCTGTTGGCCCAGGGTGGTATCTTAGTCCAATCAGAACTGCCCTGAAAATTGGGCATAGCAGTGTAGACACCCAGAAAGCAGTTTTTTTTTTTTAAAGTGGAACTTCACTCCCTCAATCAACATTGACTATTTTTAATCCCTATGCTGCTAGAATTAGAAAACAGATAGAAAAGTACACTGTATTACCAAAAGTATTGGGACACCTGCCTTTACATGCACATGAACTTTAATGGCATCCCAGTCTTAGTCTGTAGGGTTCAATATTGAGTTGGCTCACCCCTTGCAGCTATAACAGCAGATGAGCGAATTTGGGGTGGAGGAACTTGACTGACCTGCACACTGTCAAAAATCCGATAGAACACCTTTGGGATGAATTCAAGCGGAGACTGCTAGCCAGACCTGCTTGTCCAACATCAGTGCCTGATGGTCAAATATTTCCATAGACACACTCCTAAACCTTGTGGACAGCCTTCTCTGAAGAGTTGAAGCTGTTCTAGCTGCAAAGGGTGGGCCAACTCAAAATTGAACCCTACACACTAAGACTGGGATGCCATTAAAGTTCATGTGTGTGTAAAGGCGGGCATCCCAATACTTTTGGTGATATAGTGAGCATCATATTTACTAGTTTTAAACATATTTTTTACATTTCTAGTTACTTCCTGGTTTCCAGGCCTAGGTCAATGTCATACATTCCAGTCTTCAGGAAGGGACGAGGGATTTTCTCAGCTAAGTATACCTCTCTGCCTGCATGCCTGAGCTAGGGGCAGATGGACTCCAGGAAGTAAATGCTACATGAATCATCTGCCCTTACTCAAGGTTGCCATGGCCAGAAATGTCAGGGGGTGTATTTCAAAGTGATTTCTCAGCAAAATAAAGCATGGAGACATGGATGGATGGGGGAGTTTGCCTTGAATATTAAACATGTAATAAATAGCGTTTTTGGTTTGTGGTGCTCAGATGCAGTGTAGTTCCACTTTAAGTGACCAATTTAAAAGAAAACAAATCTGATTTTACTTTCATGTAAAGTGCAGCTACAAAAGTAGAAACTATGGGTAGGTTCTGCTGCATGCTAAGCCTAGTGTTATGTACCATAAAATCATTTCCAACAATACCACATTACAGACATTGTGTATTAAGCAGCATGGCTGAAACAAGTGCCATGTTTCTGTCCTGATAAAACATGAGTGTGGGTATGTTGAGGATCTGTATCAGCAGGGAAACACTGTCACTTAGGAGACTGGGGAGGAATTGAGAAATAAATTACACATTATCTGCAGCCTCATGTCTTTCAAGTACCAGTGAATCATTTTAGAGTGGCTTTAGAGCTGCTTCCATTTACACAGGTAAAACTATAAATTCACAGGTGAAGCCAGCACTGCTGAAACATTTCCCATGCTTTTTTATTGATGTGGTGTCTTATGCTGGTACTGTACTTAATTCATTTTCGAGTGTAGTTGTGCAATTTTGTGAATGCACTTACATTATTTTATTTTTAATGGCACCCCAAACGTGGTTTGATTTTGCCGCAGAACAGAATCGCACCACTATTACAGAAAACCACATGTTTAAAAAAAAAAAGTGCAAAGCTTGTCGCCCAAAAAAGGAGCAGAAACTTGAAGTTGAAAATTGAAGTGGATGGGGTGCCTTATGTGTGACATTCGGAAATGTGTGTAAATGGCACTTAATAAATTGTGAGTGGGAATGTTTGTGTTTTGGTCCTTGGTTCTTCCTAAAGATGAAAATTCAACATTTCTTTTAAACTCTCATTATTTTTAGCCAAAGTATAGTGTGAACAATTATTATAGAGGCTCAGGATAAATGTAAAGTGTTACTAAACCCACAACTGTAAAAGCTGTCTGTATATGCAGAGTAGCATGCTTGCTATACTCACCGTGTAACTTAAGGGGTTAATCTTCTGTATTGTGTAAAAAGGCTGTTTGATCTTGTATGGCCAGATACTTCCTTCTTGCCCTGTCTACTATATTAGATGATACTACGTGCAGGCAGTGCGGAAAGGTTGCACGTGCTCAGTTCGATCTTCCTGTTTCACATGGACACAGACTGCAGTGCATTTCTAGAGGCAGTAATTGCTTATTTGTGAACTGAGCGTGTCATTGGTAATGCATCAATCAGCTCTGGCCAGATTGTGGGTTAAGGGTCACCGATGCAAATGAAGTTATATCATCAGAGAGTGAAATCTCCTCCTATATGAACACTGTAGAAGCCCTGGCTCTTTGCAGTTTATCACCTGACTGCAATATACAGATGAAAAAAAGGTATATAGCAGCAGTATTTTGATATAAAAAGATGATTTAGAAGCTGTGTGCAATGTGGGGAAGGGGGGGGGGGGTAGGTGAATTGTTTTTATATTGCTGGGTTTAGTAACACTTTAAAGCACTTCAATACTTTTCTTTGCTTCATGTCTTAATGAATTTATTGAGTAAATAAAATAAATGCCATATTTACCATTTTGAGACACAAGGTGGTATGATCCATTTCTGCACTTACAAGCTTGTAATATGCTTGATAGTGGATGTTGCATTAGTCTGGTGGGATCCTGTGAAATCTCCCTTACCTCTTCCTTATTCTACAGGTCCATATTGTGTATTATGTGCTTGTTGGCCATCCTGATTGATCTTATTTGATGTGCCTAAAGCAAGTCTCTGTCCTGGTATTAGGGCATCTGAGGGAAGTGATGTAAAATCTCTCTAATGGGAGGACAAATGGCAAAAAAGGCACTTTTTTTTACAGTGGAAGAAGGTTTAAACCTACAGAATGTGTTTTTCTTTATCATACAACATGGGACACAGAGCAAATTATAAATCATGACTACTTGGGTTATGCACCAACTACAAGCAATTGGACACTGGCAAAAAAGACAGGAAGTCCTCCCCTATATAATCCCTCTCATGCAGGAAGTACCTCCGTTTTTTTCACCAGTGTCAAAAGGGGGTGGTCACTGCTGCAGCTCTACACAAACGCTACCATGTGCTCAGATGATTCCAGTTTGGGATCAGGAGTTTGGTATTATCCAGATCGGTTCTTATGGCTTTTGCGCTTGAATGGATGGTACTTGGACTCCACTGTGATGGAAGAATTCTGGACATGGGAACAGCCTGTAATGCGAGCATGCAGCACTGGACCCTGCATAGACAGAACCTTTTGCAGCAATAACTGATCACAGTTTTTCTGGCATGGTGCTATACAGGTCCAAGGCAGTGGACCCCAAGAAAGGGAATCAAGTCCCTAAAGGTCCTAGGAGGCAATGCCTGCCATGATAGGTGAAAATTTGATCCTGATCTTATTATGGACTGATCCTGCAGCAAGCCTGGTGCCCATTACTCCAACCAGAAGTGTTTTTTTTCTGGTATTAAGAGGCATATAGATACCACCTAAATGTCCCAATCTTTTTCCTCCTCACTAGAAATTCTTTCAGTTGAAGTAGAGGATGGTCATTGTGGTTGTGGTCTTGGCCCCTGCTGGCCCACCCAGGTTTTCCCCAATGCAGGTGGCATCCCAAGCAGCTTGGCACACCTGTGTACCCCCCCCCCCCCATCCCAGGCCATCCAGACACATTGGGTAGGCACCCTTTTCAAGGGCCCACCCATGACTGCACAATTGTTTACGGAGGCCTTTTTAGGACCCGGGGAGTGCCTATTTGGAGGTACCTACAAACATTTTTACTCTAGTGGGGTGTTTGTAGGAAATGCCCACATCTCTAATTGCTACCAGAAAATAAGACCAGACCCTCTAGTGGAGCTCCGATAAAGTACGTAAAATCTATTGATTTTTAAAAGCAGGGTACTTAGATACATGCTTATATAACAAACATAAAACACAATGCGGTTACATAGTGTATCATGTTGCTCATTGAACCAACAACCACTGTATTTATAGCCACTCATGTATATGAGGACTGAGTGCTACCCAGCACCTTTCGAGGTCATGTGTTGTTCCTCTTCATCAGGTGCAAGTGGTAAATGTATCTATAATATCATCTGAATCTGAGCACATATCCTATTCTTTCCGCATCAGAGATTAAAAACAAGGAAAATGCTGCCACCAGCCTCCCAAAGGTCCACAGGAATGGGGAGCGGGGTGACTCCACCCCTCCCAGCCAAAAGGGGCAATGGACCCGACTCCCAAAGGATGCCACACCATGTGCCAGAAATGGAGGGATCTAGTTTGGTGAGAAGACATGGGTAAAATAATCAGTTCCAGGGCAGAAAACCAAACCACCAGACCATGGACATGCGTTACAACCCAAGTTGTTTAAAGAGTGGTATAGACGCCACCTACTCTGGTGTTGTATTGGACTATGGTGCTTTGCACTGGATCCCCAGGATCATATCAGAGCATCCTTCTCTGTGTAGTACAGCAGTTGAGATGGTTGGTCAGACAGCAAGCAGGTGGTACCTGGACAAGCTGCTGCTCAGAGAAAAGTCTGTTCAATGGCTGTAGCACAATGCATCTCTCATAATGTATTCGCTAGAGCGGATGGCTGGTCTTAACTCTCTAGAGGTTGGCATTGGTGCCAGCTCAGCATTTGGTACCTCGGTCTGCTCCTGGACACTGAAGCTGTGAGAAGATTGGGTATAATGGCTGTTTTTTTTCCTCAGTTCCATTCTAGAACTTTACAACAGGATGTTCGGTTGGCATGGGTCAGGAGTACATTCCAGCATCCTTACATTCCAGTGTTTACGGATGTCTCTCCTAAGGTTGAACACAGGGAAAACTTTTCTGACGTTTCTTGGAAGGTGTTGATGATGGATGCCAATTTAACAGGTGGGGGAGGAGTTCTGGTTCACCTTTCAGCGCAAGGAACATGGTCTCCTTAGGAGAAGCTGATGCCTATCAATATGCTGGAATTGCGAGCAATTCACCTACCTTGAACCAGTTGCAGGGCCCCTCTGGTAGGGGGTTAGTTGGACAAAGCCATTGTTGTGGCATTCCTTTATCTTCAGAGGGACACCAAAAGCAGTGCAAACCAAGGTAGGGTGGCCCTCATCCTGTCTTGGATGGAATTTCCCCTTGCTGTCTTCAGTTCACTTGGGCAATAAGCCATGTCTCTGCTCTGTTTGCAATTGGCAGGCGATTTTCCTCAGCTATCAAGAGTTGGCACCAGAGGAGTGGGATCTCCCCCTGGAGATGTCCAGGTCTCTCTGTTGGCATTTGAGCATGCCGGATGTGGATTGTTGACATCCAGTTCATTGAGAGACTGGATTGATGCATTGCCAGATCCAGGGTTTCTTAGGCGTCTGCAGTGGATGCCCTGGCGACATAGTTGGACAAGTTCTCCCAGTCATAGGTCTTTTTTCTCCTTTATATTTCTTCCATGTCTGCATTTGCTGGATTCAGGTGACAGAACTCACCTCATACCTGCTTGCCCCCGGAGAACATGGTATTATGATCTTCTATAGTTCCTTAAGTTTGCTGGCTTAGATGGCAGGGTTGTTGAACCCAGAGAGTTGAGGGATGGGGGAGTGTCTGTCATCCCCATGCTTTTTAGAGCCAGGAGGGCTGCCTCAGGGGAGATCTACCACAGGACCAGGAAATCCTATGTGGCATGGTGTGAGGCTAGGAGGTTTATCCTCACAAGTCTTTCGGGGGCCAGATTTTTGTTTTTCTCTAGTTAGATACTAATCTGTCCTTGAGTATGATCAAGGGGTAGTTTTGGCAGTCTTATTTCTAAAACTGATCACCTCTTATGCCTTAGGGCATGCTTTTTGTTCAAGGGATCATGCAAATACTTCCTCCAGGCGGGGGACCTTACTTTCCCTGGAACCCAAAGTTGGTGGTTATTACTTTGGCAAGAAGAAGGCCAGAATTTGCTGGCTCTTCCAAGGGGTATTTTCTGGTACTCCACTGGGTCAAGGGTGTTCTTTAACCTCAGCCATCATTCTTGCTGAAGGTGGTTCTTTTTCCAGCTGAACCACGGCATTGTTTTGCCTTCTGTTTGTCGCAGGCCTCGCCAGGAGACAATGCCCTTCCCTTACTAGAGGTAATTTGGACTGCCAAAATATTTGCCAGATTTGCTTTTTTTTTGTCCTTCCTAAAGACCAGGGAAGGGTCAGGAGGTTACCAAGTCAAACATATTCTGTTGGTTTTATCAGATTATTTCTCAAGTTTATGGCTTGAAAAGAAAGACTCCACGGTTTTTGGTGATGGCACATTCTACCAGGAATGTTTGGTGCCTCCTGGACTGGCCATCATCAGGCTTCAAGGACTCAGGTCTGTAAGCTACAACTCGGCCTTTCAGGTTTACACCTTTGATAAGTTTTAACAGAAGGGTATAGGGGCTGCTGAAAATATTGCATTTGGTCGCAGTGTTTTTGCAGGCTACTGTATAGATTTTGTTTGGCCTGTTTGGAACATCCCAGGTAGTCATGATTTATAGCTTGTTCCGTGTCCCATGATTTTTGTGCTTGCTTATAAAATCAGTTTCTTGGAGTACATCACAAGACACAAATATCCCACTCTCTATGCAGTGGTTAATTGCTTGCTAGAAAACTGAGGAACTTCCTGCATGGGAGGGGTTGTATAGAGGAGGACTTCCTGTCTTTTTTGCCAGTATCCAATCACCTGTATGTGGCGCATAACCTGGGTCGTCATGATTTATAGTTTCGTGGTGTACTCCAAGAAACTCTTTTTGCAGGTCAGTACAAAAATCCAGTTTTGCTTCTCTGCCTTTTCCTGGTGCCCCCCTTTATTCTTCTCCTGGTATCATGGGAAAATAAAGTGACAAGAAATAAACCCAATAACCTCACAGATGTCCAAAAAACCTAGCAGATGTTCTAACTAATCCCACCTAAATTATAAACCTGGGCTTCCTATTCCCTCTTTCTCTCAGTGCTATAAAACATAAAGGCATCTTCCTCCTCCAAAGCTTTACCGACGATCTTGATATGCCTTCAAGCAAGGTACCTGTGGTGGGCTTCATCTGAGAAAACCCAGCATGCCCTGCATGAACAGCTGCATGATTCCCTACTTACAATTATTTGATTCAAAAAGATTTATGTTGTAAAAAAGTAATGTTACTTATTTTAACAGATACGGTCTCATTGTAAACCTACAATGCTTTGAAGAATAATCTGCTTTCATTCCTGTGTATTAATTAGTTACAATACCATAAATGTAAATGTTTAAAATATTTAAATTAATCAAAATAGAACTGGTAAAGCAATCATTGGTTGAATCGTTAGTTTTCAAATCCTTTGCCACTAATGAAAAACACTACCAATGCATGCACATATACTATATCTTTAATCACATAAAGAATACTTCATCTATATTGTACAGCAGTTACCAAAAAAATGAAAAAGTTTTGATGACAAATTCAAAAACTTCAACTTTCATTCAACCATATGCATTCATATTCCCCTTTTATTAGCCTGCAAAAATATGCAACTTCCTCTTCTTTTTTTTTTCATGGAAATGATATTGGCAAAACAAAGAAATTACGTGATCGACCAATACAAGTGCAACTTCCTCCTCTTCTTTTTTTTTTTTTATGGAAATGAAATTGGCAAAACAAAGAAATCACGTGATCGACCAATACAAGTGCAACTTCCTCTTCTTTTTTTTTTTTTATGGAAATGATATTGGCAAAACAAAGAAATCACGTGATCGACTAATACAAGTTACATTTTTATTTAAATACAGACTACCTTTTAAATCGCAGTGAGTTTATATGCAGTTGCAATTAATTTTAAGATCCTACATTTGCGTAAAACAGTGTTCTATTTGTCAGGTGGCTGGATAATTAAGGAGAATTATTTTGGCGTCCAAGATACCATTTTAATTTGTTACATTGTTAGTAGTGCTAAAAGTAATATTTGGATCAATGCATGCTATAGATTTTTGTAGATTTTTCCACTTGCAAGGCAAGCAGTCAATACCTAATTTCTTTGTAGGCATACCACACTTAATATGTTGAATTAGAAAAATGTCTGCAGACCTTGGCTTTGCAAGAGTTAGACTTTCAACCATTTGCGTTTGCTTAGTTACACAGGTGTGAGCTGTGTGTAGTCACATTGGTGCAAACAAAAACCCCACTATAGGCAAATGCCAAACCTCAATCTAGCCCTTTAGTGAATTGTATATATTTAGAGAGAAATTGCTAAATGTATTGTTATAAGAAAACTCAAACTAAGTAGTGATATGAAATACACAAGGCGTTTCATAATTTTAAGAAACACTGTCACTTTGCCAGACTGTGTCTTTGCAAAGGGCTTGCTTCAACCCCCTATACTCACCCTACCTGCGCTCTCATACAGCTCCTTTCTCCTCCACAACTGACAAGAATATGCAGCACTTCTGGGGGGGCTTGCTCTCCTGTGACAAGGCCTAGCAGCCATCACTTGCCCAAAGCATTGTCACATGACCTAGTAAGTAGCGTCACCATTCCCTCAGGTTGCCAAAACAGCCAACAGTACTGGCTGTAAAGCAGCAAGGAAGCGCAGGTAATGTGAGTGAGGAAGCTAGTGGTTCACATTGCAGAGACACTCTTACTTTGCTCTGCCCTGAAAGAATCATGAGGCCTGTTGTTGCTGACCTTTCTTAAAAAAAAAAATGCCAGTTGCATGTCTGTTAACTGTTACCGATATAAGTTCACAAAATCAAAAAAACATACAAGGATACATCTGGGTCTGGCTCAATTCTGAAGTAAGAAGGTCAATGTAACAGCTAGGCAACTAGCATTTTTGTAGAGAGATATTTTTTTACAGAGCTCAAATTATGGACACCCCCAACATCAGGATCTTTGTGGATATATTTAAGGTTTTATCAGATGTAAAGTGTTACTAAACCCAGGACCCTGCATTCACTATATCTGGTCTCCCACAGTACACAGACCATGGAATTGCAATTATTTTAGTAAATATAAACTGCTAAATACCTTTTCTCATCAGCAGAATATAGCAGTCTTGTGATTTCTATCAGTTCCTGGTGACGCTTGGAGGAGGAGTTTTCATATTGCACTGAACGGCCCTATGAGGCTGCAGGGCTCCCCGGCCCTTTGCCTGGGCATGTCTGAGAAGTGCTGATTGGCCCTGTGCTGATCACATGCATTCTCCCAAGAAAAAAAAAAACCTCTCTAGCAATACACCTCAAACTGAGCATGTGCAGCCAGACTCCTAATGCTTGATCTTATCCAGACTTGTCCAGGGGGATATTGCAGGGAGGGGAGCATACAAGATCAAGCAGCCTTTTTACACAATGCAGAGGATTTTGGTTCCACAGTGAGAATAACAAGCATGCTTTACTGAATATACAGACCGATTTTACTGTTGTGGGTTTAGTAATACTTCAAAGTGGAATTATCCTTCTTCAATACTCACTTCCCTCCAGCAAAGCAACATCCATGAGCTCCCTGATTCTGACATTGATTGGCAGGGCTGAGATGATGGGTCCCAAGCATGTGCAAGGGAGTTCATTCATACCAGCACCAAGGTGTACTGAGGATGTATACTGACCTATGTATGCGCAGCTCCGTGTACATTCCCAAGCATCTTGCAAGTAGAATGGTAAAGTGACTTGTGCAATAAAATCCCTCCTGGGATGATCAACGGGACAGGTAGTGCCAGTGAATTTCTTCAGCAGGAAAACACAGTGAAAATTTGACAGATGTTCTAGCCCCTCTCTCTCCATCCAAGCCTTTTTGTAAAGTAAAGGATGAGTGGATACTTCCGTTAAGTCTTTATTATTGTGCCCAACCCTGTTGGAGAGATTTCCCCTCACTCTCTTTTCCAGTGTAGCGCCCCCTACCACAGACAGACAGATTTTTGTATAGGTAAGGCAAATTTAGTCAGGTCTGACTAGAAGTCAGGCCTTATTGTTTTGCTTCCGGGTCGGGGAGTGGCTTAGGGAGTGACTGGTTACTGCAGGTAGTGACACCCCTTGGTAACCCCTCCTTTCTGGTTCAGAAAGTTCTGGAAGAAAGGGAGGGGCAAAGGAAGTGAAGCTCCCTGAGGTATGTTAAGGAGCTCTGGCTAATCCCCAACCTGGATTGGCAGAGGGCAGGCACCTAGGGTCAGCCCAGTCTGGCTCGGGTGAAGAGATTGAGATGTAGCAATGCGGAGACTGTCAGGGCCTGGTGGGAACCTGTAGTCTGGGGGGGGGGGTAACCTCAGCCTGGGAGATCTCGGGTGCATCCAGAAGGAGAGTGAGATCCTGGAGCAGAGGCACAGGAGAGAGATTGGGGAAGAGTACTGCCTGAGAGGTCTCTAGGAAAGGAACTACAAATGTCAGTAGTCTGTGTGTGATACACACCTTGGAAAGCTGGAAGAGGCACACCGGAGCAGATTGGGGTAAGAGACAGTCTGAGAAGGGTGCAAGAGCCAGTTGGGGCTGTGGTAGCACTGTGGCAGTGGAGAGGGCCATTGCAACCAGGAGGGCTGGCAGGGCCTGGAAGAAGGGCTGGGAGCAGTAGTCCATTGGGCTAGCTGGCACACTATGTACTTTGCTGCACTTTGGGGGCCCGCAGTCTCTGCCTGTAATGGGCTAAAATAACAGCAGGCATCACCATGTGCTAGCCAGGCCCGGAGTAGGTTTTGTGCAGCAGAGCGGAACAGGAGTTATTGAGAAGCAAGTGTGTGCTGGAGGAAGAGGAGTGTATATAGATGGTCCGAATCAAGTTGGATTCAATTCGCTGGGCATCCCATAACTACGCCTTTCCTCATCCAAGTTCAATCTCCTAATAAACAACAAAACAAAGTACCGGCCTGTTTCGTGACCCCGGATGGAAGGAAAAGTGTGATTGGGGGCAGTGTGAAAGGTGGAAACACTACATTCAGCAACCCCCAAGGGGGCAATGGCTACACCAGTAAGACCTGGACAAGAGATGATGGGAAAGTTATTATTGGGACAAGAAGACACAGTAATATAACATAACAGAGGTTCTAATGCTTCCTCTGCGAAAAAGTGCTTTGTTGAAGTCTGTGCTCCACATAAATATATTTCTCATCCCTTTCTCTCCATTGGAAGGGGGGGGGGGGGGACAACAAAAAGCCATGGGATCAATATTAAGAGTTTGTTGACTGGTTTTGCTATTCAAAATGCAACTGAGACCCAACAACTAAATATACAGCTAATACGCATAGAGGTTGATTTACTACAACTGCAAAATTTGGTGCGGCTGCATAGAAGCCAATCAGCTTCACCATTTTTTTTCAAAGCTTAATTGAACAAGCTGAAGTTAGCAGCTGATTGGCTACTATGCACTGATTTTGCACTCTCCAGTTTTAGTAAATCAACCCCTTAGTGAACCACTGTACATAACTGTGTGATCTATATGCTCTTGCTGTGCTAAATGGCTACATAAGAAAACTGAAATCCGTTTCCAGAGCCCTTTGAGATTAGAAAAGGAAGCTGGGGGTTGGGGGTGCAGGACAGGAAGAACAAAGCCCTAGGAACCCACAAGAGGTATACAAAGGAGGAATTGTGATGAGACCTTTAAACCCTCCAGCCACTAAAAAGCTGCATGATTTGGTGAAGCAATATCAGTTCAAACTGATATAGGAGGTGGTGTAAAGCTCCAGGAATACTATATAACTAATAACAAGGTAATATTCTGCAACAGGATGAACCCAAATGCTACAGCAATGCCAGTATAGAAAGGGGAAACCCTGGGGGATAGTTTGTTCTTTCATTTAATTTCGCTGGAGTATACCTTTAAATTGTCAAGTCGCCACTGATGCATATAGCTGCTGCTTTGTACATTGATAATGCAGGGCACAAATACAGTAACTAGAGAGCCATCTCATCTCCCAGATCTAGATTAATGCAGCAGCATATCTGTCCCTTCGGTACCGTTTAAAATGTTAATTTAGCTTGCTGTGCACAAGAAATTTGGAAAAGGATCTTTATAAGGATTCCTTAGTAGTAAACCCCTTCTATCATATGCTTGTGTTTTAGTTAACAGATGAGAATGGATAAAGCTGTTCTCTGCCAAATAAGCATTTTTTTTGTGCATGTCCATAATAATTGAGATGAATGTCCGAATTTATAAAATGCCTGTCAAACAACTTACAGTATTGTGGAATAATGCTGGTCATACTAACTAAAAAAGGTGATATTTGGTCATTTTATACTCCCTGCTATATACAGAAGGGGGTAGATATAAAAGGCAATATAAGATTTGTGAAACATGTGCAATAACTTTTTTTTTTTATTCTTTAAAAATAACAAACAAGTTATACCTACCTGCTCTGTGCAGTGGTTTTGCACAGAGCAGCCTGGATCTTCCTCTTCTTGGGTCCCTCGCCCGGTGCTCCTTGCCCCTCCCTCCTGTTGAGTGCCCCCACAGCAAGCAGCTTGCTATGGGGGCACCCCAGCCGAGCCGCAGCTCTGTGTCCATTTAGACATGGAGCCTTGGTTCGGCCCTGCCCCCCCCTCTCTCCCGATTGGCTAACTGATTTTGACAGCAGTGGGAGAGTCCCGGATGGCCGAGGCACTCGTGCACATCACTGGAGGAAGATCGGGCTCAGGTAAGTATTAGGAGGCCTGAGGGGGGCTGCTGCCCACAGAAGGATTTTTATCTTAATGAATAAAATGCATTAAGATAAAAAATCTTCTGACTTTACAACCACTTTAACATGTATTTGACCTGGCTAATAAAGTCAACAGTGCACTCATATGGTTAGTATTTAAGAATGATCTTTAAGTCCTGGTTGAGCCCCTTAGATCCTGTACATGAAGCCTCCCCTTTTTTTGTAGTCATTATCCTAGACACTCAGTGGGAAATTATTATAAATCTCACCAAAGTGAGGGAAAATATAACCCAGAACAATATGACGAGAAGGTATAAAAGGAACAGAAAAGCCCTTTACTGAACCAATGTGTAACACAGTAGAGCCATCCTAGAACAGACGGTATTCATGTGTCTCTATAGCATATCCCAAAAAATGGATTGTTGCTTATTTCAGGATAGTTTCGAGTTAGTGGGCAGACATGATTAATAGAGTAAATATTTTATAATCTGTAGGCCAGTGGTTCTCAACCTTAGTGACACCAGAGCTTAGTAAATTCTTCTAAAAATAGAAAGTTAATGCTAATACAAAAGTGTAGGAATGCAAGATAAGTATTTAAATGTATTAAAAAGGGAGAAATACATAAAAATAAGGGTTACTGTTTTTAAATAGACACAATGACCAAAAATGAGTTGTCTATTTAAAACTTTATTTTGGCCACCCGAAGTATATCATCTATTGAACTGAACCTTAATCATAAACAGATAATGGGCTTTGAGAGAGATCTATGTAAGCTCCTCTGCTGAAGGAACTGATGTGACTGGATAAGTGTACTCTGTATAGCACTGTGGAATATGTTAGAGCTATATAAACATAAAATATTATATTTATTATATGACTGTGGTGGGACAATAGAATGTAAGTGTAAGTTCTTCTGGGGCAAAGAGTGATATGAATGGCTCAGTGCTTTCTGTACAGAATTAAGGAATACGGTGCTAATCTATTTTGCAAGTCATACCAATGCACCATTATTAGTAAGAAAAAGTTAAACCACTGTGTGGCTTCCTATTACCTTTGTGTCATTTCCTAAAAAAAAAAAAAAATAGTCTGAGCAAGGGGAACAGGCAGAATTCTAGAAGACCCTACATATAGTTTTCCTTATACATCTGCTGTTCTCAGTCTGACAAGTGTGCTGTACTTTGCTATAGTTACTCCATGGGTTATCTCTGTAGTACACTTTCACAACTTTTTCCCCATTATTCCATACAAAGTTGACATTTTTGTGACAGTGAATTTTCCCACTCTAGGAACAGAGTTATGGGATGGGTGTATGTAAATGATGGAAGGAGGTGGAGACACTTGACACATGACTTGCAAAGCACACTTCGTAACTATTGTCTGCACCAGGGCAGTGAATTCACAGCAGAGCTGTGCTCCTGCAGGATGAAATCCATGGCCAAGTGGTTGAGAACTGTTGCTCTATGCAAAACTTCTAATGAATGTTTAACCTCCCTGGTGGTATTCCTGAGTGCGGCACGGGGTGACTTTTCTGTGCCAAGAGCGGTAACCCCGAGCCACACTTGGGATCACATCGCTGGATCCAGGCAGTGTTACTTACCTTGTCCCCTGGATCCAGCGATGTCCCCCCGCTGTGTCTGCGGGCTGTGTCCTCTGCCCGATGCCTGTGTGATGCCGGGCTCTGTTCCCTGCGAGCGTCACGCGCGCGAGCGCGGGGAACGTGGTGGCAAATTCAAAAAGTTTAACACACAGTAAACATACAGTACACTGTAATCTGTAAGATTACATTACTGTATGAAATCATTTCACATCCCCTTTGTCCCTAGTGGTTTGCCCAGTGCTCTGCATGCACTTTTATATTCTATATCTCATTCTTTCTGCCTGGAAACTTGAATGTCCATGGCAACAAAAAAGTGCCCCTTTACGTCAAAAGTGGTTTTTGATCAGCTAGAAAACAGCAATAGTAAATAAGAATCATTTGCAGAATTGAGTGATACTGATTTTTGGGGAAATTTATCATCAGACACTGAAAGTGACGACAGCGACAATTCTGCAAATGAGCAAATTTCAGTGTTTTTGATTTAATTACATTATTGAATACATTTTATTACTATTATCATTTTTGATAAATATTTATAGTTATTTATTATAATTTATGATTTCATGTTTCAAACTTTATCATACCCGGAATGTCTACTAGACTCTTGTTTGGACAGATTTAAGTGAGTTATTCCTAAGAATTACAGGCCTACAATATAAAACACCAAATTTCCATGCAAAATAATGGTACCGCTTTCAGCGCCAAAAATCTGAACTAATCATACCGCCAGGGAGGTTAATGGTTCTCTTAAGTCATCAAGACATACAGGCCTTTCTAATATAGCAGCTGATCTAAAAAATTTCCTTAGATACTCTAAAATAATTTTGGTGAGTACAAGGCAATATAAGGGCAAAATCTGGAAATATTCTTCAAGTGTGTTGCCATGTTCCTCCTCTGTCAGGTATGATAATGCTTAGCAAATGGTTACCTCACATTTGGCTTAGTCCCAGCAGTTAACTTTTATTCTTTTTTTGCAATATAAAGTCAATACCAGTCTTGTTTACTAAACAGCAGATTTCTCATGAATTGGGTATTTGAGGTAAAAAATGTTCACACCTTTGTCTACTGTAGGCCTGCTATTGAAATGTGACCCCCCCCCCCTCCTATACTCAGCAACCATACCCACCCAAGTTCTCTGATGAGGTGCCTGCCTTCATGTATGCTTACATACTCTGGGAGTCCTGAGATACAGCATGTTCTATTATGCAGATATCCTCCAGCTGCTGTGGTCAAGAGCTTAGCCTTTAACGCTTTATTATTTTATTGGTAAACCAATAAGGCACAATTGGTAGGATAACGGCATTGAAGAAACTGGTTTTCTGGGATCCCATAGTGACAAATCACATGACTAACAGTTGTAGGATTCCAAAGTGTTTTACTTTAACCATGGACCATAGGGTTTGTTCTTGGATAGAAAACTGGTTTCAGGGGCATGTCCAAAGGGTGGTGATAAATAACGTGTACTCAGACTGGTCTGGAGTGGTAAGTGGGATACTCCAAGGCTCTGTCTTGAGGCCAATTCTGTTTAATTTATTGATATATAGGTTGGTATATATAGCTCAATCTCAGTTTTTGTGGACAACACAAAAATAAGCAGGGCAATAACTTCACATCAGGATATATACATTTTACAGGAAGACCTGAATGAAATAATGGGGTGGGCAACTACATGGCAAATGAGGTTTAATGTTGAGAAATGTAAAGTGATGCACTTGGGGGCTAAATCGTAAACACAAACTACTCACTAGAGGGAGAACTTCTAGGGGAATCAAGGATGGAGACAGATCTGGGGGTCCTGGTAGAAGACAGATTGAGCAATAGCATGCAATGTCCAGCTGCGCTAGCAAAGCCAGCAGAATATTAGCATGCATAAAAAAAGGGAATTTACACCAGAGATAAAACTATAATCCTGGCACTTTATAAAACTCTGGTTCAGCCACATCTGGAGTATTCTGTCCAGTTCTGGTCACCAGTCCTCAGGAAGGATGTGCTGGACATGGAGAGAGTCCAAAGAAGGGCAACAAAATGAATCGGGGGACTGGAGGACTTCAAGTACGAGGAACGACTTCAAGCACTTAATTTAGTCTCCCTGGAGAAGAGACACTGGAGAGCAGATATAATAGCGATATACAAATACCTCGGTGATGATCCCAGCGTAGGAAAAAAAATGTTTCAGTCTCAGGGAGGATAAGCGTACATGGGGCCACACAATGAGATTAAAGGAGAAGGTTTAACCTTAAGCTGCGTGGGGGAGTTTTCACTGTCAGGGCAATACGAATGTAGAACTCACTTCCACAATTGGTGGTGTCAGTGGGGAGTATTGATATTCATAAAAGACTCTTGCACATGCATCTTAGTGAACACAACATACAGGGATATGGGAAATTATTATCGACATTGACACACATACACCTACACAGGTTGAACGGGATGGACTATTGTCTTTATTCAATCTTACCTACTATGAAACCTATTTTAAATTCAAGGGAGCAGGGTGGGATAGATAGCAATGGTGGATATTTTTAAAACTTTCTCTTTAAGAGATTTTTTTAGTTGTAATAGAGCACCATCTGTCTTTTTCTATTTTGTGTTTGAATTTAATTTGTAGCCTCACATTTGATCATAGGGAATAAAGTACAGTCAACAATGTAAACAAAAAAATTGTCATGTTGAATTCATAGGTTAGATGTGTGCTGAATTAAATCTTCATGGATGGTCCCATTTTAAGAAAAAAGAATGTTTCCTTGGAAATGTCCATGATCTTGAAGATAGCAGAGACCCTTCATTTTTTTTGTTTTTCATTGTTGGCATTGTGCTCATAGTACCTGTTTTTTGTGTTGAAATTTTAAAGTTATGATTAAAAAAAATGTAAATCTACTTTGATAAAAAAAAATATATACAGTGAGTTATTTGCATCACAGGACAGCTTCCAGCACAGCTATAGCAAAACCTTTAATACTATAAATGAAATACAGGAGCCCACCTTTTTGATCAGTATCTCCTTTAGTGCCTGCAGGTCCCCTGAATGTGGGTGTCCTAATATACAAATCTTGATCAAGAATAAAATTGCAAAGACTAGCCCACCCTTCCCTCCTTCTACAAAACTTGCTATTATTGGTTATTTAATGTGATTGGGAGCATCAATGCCCTGCAGGAGAGTGTAATCCAGCCCCTGGCTTTGTTGGCAAAACTTAAGATTCACATATCAATCAAGAAGGTATTCAAACATACGTGTGCATTGCTTTTAGACCCGGGCACTATGTTGCTTAGGGAGAGAAGGATTTTCTTTTTAAGATTTTGTTTTATATTCTCCAGATATATAAAGTAGGCTCAGTATTGACTGAAGATTGTTAACCTTAGGTGCACACTTGATAAATCGGACAAATGGCAAAGTGTAGATTTGACACAGTTGTGATATAGTTGTTTTGCATGCGCTCTTGTGATGTTGCAGAATTATTGTGCCTTATAAACTGATGCTGATTTATAACACTGTCAGTTAATATCCCCATGTGGATACACTGTACAGTACTTCTGCAGGAGATTCACGCCTGCTTTATTGCACATCAATAGGCTTTATATGTGAAGAGCCTTTCTCTATTTTTACTTACTGATGGTACTGTACAGCGCAGATTATTATTTTATTTCTTGGTACACTCTTATTTCAATTTTGATCTTGCTCAAGTAAGATTTTAGTGTCTTCATATTAGAAATGTGAAAATGAAAGCTATCTTATGATTGCACATTATGAGGCATAGTCATTAAAAGCAGCGCAGAGAGCAACCATGTGGTTCAGAGTGCACCAGCCTATTCAGTCAGACTGTACTTTACTGAACTCGAACAAGTAAGAGAACGAGTATATTAACATTTTACATTTGCATTGCATTAATTCTATTATAATTGCAAACCATAGGTGAGCATACCTAAAATGCAGCCTGCTGGACTTTGTCCAACATTCTGCAATACATGGTTATTGGTTAAAGGGGTTGTAAGCCCTCGCTGTTTTTTACCTTAATGCATTCTACGCATTAAGGGGAAAACCTTTTCTACTACAGCAGCCCCCAGAGTCCCCATTTTACTTACCTGACACCGATCGTTCTCGCGCCGGGGACAAGCCTAGCAACTCCAGCCACTGACTCGCGTCCTTATTGGCTAGATTGATAGCAGGGGGAGCATTGGCTCCAGCTGCTGTCAATCAAGACCAGTGACACGGGGGCGGAGCCAAGTCCTGCTGTCTGTGTCGATGGACGCAACAACAGGACTTGGGAGCGCGCCCACACGGCTGCCCCCAGGGAAAGCGCTTCCCTGAGGGGGACAGTCAGAGAACAGGAGGAGCCAGGAGCGCCGCTGAGGGACGGCAGAAGAGGAGGATCAGGGCCACTCTGTGCAAAACCATTGCACAGAGGAGGTAAGTATGACATATTTGTTTAGGCCTCATAAACAAGGACATTTTTTACCGCCGCATTTTTTAGCGTTTTTTCAGCTCCGTGTTATTCAATGGTGTCGGGATCTGTAAATCGAACGCAGGACCCGGGGCTGTAGCGTTATGGGGTTTTTGGCACTTAGCCGGCAAAACGCTCACTAACGCGCATTAATGGCGTAGCGACGTGCGCTGGGGTTTTCTGTTTCAAAAATAGCAGAGGAATGTTTTTACTAACAAAATGCGACGTAACGCTGACGCTCATTAACTCACATTAATGCTGTTGCAAAATGCCACCGAAATCTCGTTTTTGACGCAGATTTTTGCCTGACATCGGTCCCGACGTTTTGCTATTACGCCCGTGTGTATGAGGCCTTAGTATCACTTTAAGCGTATTCACCTTACTAATTGCTTGGTCACTGCTGTCCCTTTCTGCCAATCTCTCCACTGGCCTTCACTAGCCCAACATATTAAATTCAAAATACCAACAGCATATAAAGTTTGACACAACACTATCCCAAGCTATATCACCAACCTCATCTCAAAATATTACACAGAGCACCTTCTCTGCTCCTCCCAAGACTCCTGCTCTCTAGCCTCATTGTAAGCTCATCTTATGCTTGCCTCCAGGACTTCTCCAGATTCCCCCTTTTACTCTGCAGCTCCCTACCCAAATCTTTGCAGCTATCCTCTGCTCTGTCCGCATGTAGGCAGTCCTTAAAAATGAATCTCTGCTGGGAAGCCTATCCCGTCTCCATCTAAAAACTGTACTTCATCTATTCTTTTAGCCCCATCCTGTATCACTTGCCCCTTGCTTTAGATTATAAGTTCCTGCGAGCAGGGACCTCCCTACCCTCATGTATTAAAATTTTATTGTACCTGTACTGTCTCCCTTATTTTGTAAAGTGATGTGCAAACTGTTGGTGCTATATTAATCCTGGACAATAATAACTCCCTGTACTGAAAATAATGCATTTTCTCATGGCCATGTATGTTGCTTGCACCAATAATGCAACAAACAGCTTGCCAAATCATCTGGCTTGAAAATGTGTCTTTAGTCGATATTACAGGTTATTTATCCTATTAAAGTATGTGTCCAGTGAAAACCTTTTTTGAGTTTTCAGTAGATTGGGGAAGGATTAGAACCAACCTGTGGGTTATATGGGAGAAATTAATAGAATTAAAGTGGATGCACACCCTCACATATAACCAGTGAAGGGAACAGCCTCAGATGATACAAAGAGATGAAATAAATCACCCTACATAAGTTTTACATGTATATCTGCTGTCATCAGCTTTCTATATTCTTTAGAATTCTAACATTGTGTTAGAATTTTTACTTCTTTTTCAGCAATAGGAGTGTAGGCATACAATGTGTGATAGCTGATTGGAGGAATGGCACACACCCCCTCTCCACATAGGCAGAGGAAGGAAGGAATGTGCAGAGCTGTGCTGTGACAAGACAAGCTCTCTGCTAATCTATTTATAGCAGCCATCCCGACACAAATTTCAGGCTGGTTTTATCCTGGTTGTCTGAGAATTTGAAAGAAGTTACCATGCTGATAACAGAGGAACAAAACAGCAGAAAGACAAGGGACTTGGGGCTTTGGAGAGAGATAAGTAAACGCTACAGATAGATGTGCCGAGGTCAAATTTCATGAATTGGGTTTGCATCCACTTTAAAACTACCGGCTATTGTATTCAAACAGCCTCTGGACCCATGGCTGTCTGAATACCATCAGATAGGATGCAGTCACTGTTCTGCTGTCAAAATCCCCACTCCCCCCGCTCCTTTGATTTTGCAGTTGACTTATGAGGAGCTGGGCAGTGCCAACAGGGCCAACCATGGCTTGAATTTCGACTGACTTGGATTTGAGTTGCGCATTGCTAGAATTGGAGAGCTTTCCCCACACTTAAACTGATATTAAAATCTTGTTTTTTTATTAAAAAAAACAAAAAAAAAACAAACATGTTATATTTACCTGCTCTGTGCAGTGGTTTTGCACAGAGCAGCCTGGATCCTCCTCTTCTCAGATCCCACATCAGCACTCCTGGCCCCTCCCTCCTGCTGGATGCCCCACAGCATGCAGCTTGCTATGGGGCACCCAAGTCGAGCTGCTTCTCTGGCCCTGCCCCCTCCATCTCCTGATTGGCTCACTGGCTGTGATTGACAGTAGTGGGAGCCAATGGCTCCTGCTGCTGCCAGAAGCCAATCAGGGGTGCAAGTTGCCGGAGAGGCAAGGCTCTCCTGGACATCGCTGGATCTAGAGGGGGCTCAGGTAAGTATTATTGGGGGGCTGGTGCATACAAAAGGTTTTTGTTTGTTGTAGAATGCATGAAAGTAAACATCTTTGTGCCTTTACTACCACTTTTACATGGATCAAGATTTGAATCGTCTATGGCTGGCTCTACTGTCAAGGTGTGAACAGGTTAAAATTTACCCTTTAAAAAAAAAAAAAAAAAAAAAGGTGTGAGCAGGTTCACCAGACAGGAACTGAAGGATAATGTGCAAGAGAGAGAAAGTAGGGAGGGAAAGAGCAGAAATATATTAAATAAATGACAATGGAGCTAGCTAGCAGGAAGTGAGGAAAAATCTCTTACGCAGGCCCAGATAGCAGTAAAACATGTGTTCTAATCCTTCCTCACTGTATCCAAATAACAAAAAAAAACTGATGTTTTGGCTGAATTATGTAGCAAAATAAGCTAATTAACCATCTTTCTTAGAGAGTAAAATAAGTTTGTACCTAAGGCATGCACTGTATAGTGTTCAGAATGTTTAAAGTACAACGTGTGTACAAATAGACTATGGGGTTGATTTACTAAAGGCAAATCCACTTTGCACCACAAGTGCACTGCTAGTGCACTTGGAAGTGCAGTCGCTGTAGATGTAGGGGAAGATCTGAAAAGAGGGGAAGCTCTGCTGATTTTATCATCCAATCATGTACAAGCAAAAATGCTGTTTTTATTTTCCTTGCATGTCCCCCCTCGGATTTACAGTGACTGCACTTCCAAGTGCACTTCAGAGTGCGCCCACAGTGCACTTGTAGTGCAAAGTGGATTTGCCTTTAGTACATAACCCCCCCCCCCCCCGTACAGTATACTATATATACACATTGCACATAGTTATTGTACATACCTATATATAAAGTCACCTAACAACACATTACCGTGTTTCAGCAGGCAAATGGTCTGGTTTTATAAGGCTGTAACATGGCATTGCTATGATGGAAAAAGAACTTGTGAACACGTTTGCATGAATGGAATCATTCCACAGTTAATGGGAGATTTATGGCTGATAAAATCGCTATAGAACAGCAAGTGGTGGAGATTGTGTTTTTATTTTAATACGAGAGCCAAGTCTTGCATTAGGACGCGGCTGAAGCCAGTGCAGAAAATAAACGGCACCCAAGGGACAGAACAACATTCTGTTAGGTTGAAGGGCCTTTAATAATCGCATACCCTAATAGCAGTTTAGATGGAGTATGTGCATGTGAATGTGTGCGCGCACGTGTGTGTGTAAGGCTAATCTTGCCCTCTGATTCCATAATAACTTATGCAGAATAACACAAAACAGTTATGATGTGTTGGCACTGCAGCTTTTAATAGTTGACTTTTTAAATTAAAAGATAAGTTTGCTGAGTGACTTTCTCGGATTCACTTAACGAAAGCCCATAAAACATGTTGCAGGTTTAACAACCGCATGCAGCAGGGGAAGAGATTACATCTTTCTCTTCAATTGCACAAGCAGATAAAATATACATCTACAATCTTGCTTTAGTGATTGAAACATTGCTCGCCGCCTTTTTCCCCGAGAAGCAACACGCCAAATATTCATAACACAATAAAACAAATTTTAAATTACGGCTCAAAAAATTTAACGACTAACTTTCCTAGGTGTATATATCAGCCAGTTTTATCTGGCACGTAAACCCGAACTTCCTAAATATTGAATAATGAAGATCTGCACATTGTGATTTTTTTTCTTATACTTATAAATTTTTCTGCGAGTTTAACCCATTCCTGACATCCGTGAATTTCTTTTCTTCCCTCCGCAGATTGCCTTTGTGTGCAACTTGTTCAAAGTGAATCATAGTGTTCATTACTGGTTTATATTTGTGATAAAATTACAGGAGCGTAGAGTATTTATTTTGTTGTACATTCCAAAAATGTTATTCTCTTTCTTATAATTTGCTTAATGGTGAAATATTTATGCTGGCCGAGGCCTCATCAATTCTGCCTAATGTGTGAAAGAAAATATTAAGGTATTGTCTAGGTACAATACGCTGTAGTGTGAAGGCTGAGAGTACAATGACTCACACTAGATGGCAGTTTTGTCTTATCTTTCAGTCTCCAGCCTCCGAATATCATGGAACAGGAAAGGCCATCAATGTTTAGTCTGCACTCAAATGGTCTCTGTATGACCAGTGTAGACCCCATGGACTTCCTGGAACATGTGTTAGCAATTTAGCCGCAGACATTTCTTTCTTTGTTTTTACTGCCTGGCTCTTTGAGAAAGTGTTGGTGCTGGGTTATGGGCTGTCTGGATCATGTCAGAGGCCATGGGGATCAAGTTCATGTGACAGGCTAGACTGAGGAAAGATGAAGTTGGAGGAGGTAAGAAAACTGACCCTCCCTTTCTCCAGCAACAAGTCACTTGGCTGTCTGTGGTGTAAAGCCAAAACGACTGGGCGTTTTTACTTTTAATACAGCTGAACAAACAAAACACTTCGCCCGTTTTACTTTTTCATATTTCATCACTAATAGTCAATGCATTCTTTAAAAAAAAGTAGCCTGATACTTCATCATTTTTCTTTTTAATGCTATTTTTTTTTCTTTCCCTTAGCCCCGTCCAGACGAGGGGATCTGGAAATTCTTTCTTTCTGTATGCTGCACTGGTTATCTGGAAGATTACCCTGGGTTAAGGACTTAAAGGTTCCTTCCAACGTCCAGGCTGCCAAACAAAAGTATGACATTTTTTTTTTTTTTTTCAGCAAGTTTTAACTGCACTGCTTTCACATAGTCACTGTTTGATCACTCATAAAATAAGATTTATTAACGGTTATAAAACACTATACATGATCAATAAGCTTATCATACTTTACCAATACAGGATTTGCCAAAATTGCATCAATCATTGATCAAAGGCGTCACACAGATTTAGGAGTTGTCTAGTAATTAATATATAGGATTAGTCCTTTTAAATTTTTTTTTATTTAATGTGTTGGTTTTTTTATGGTATAAGCACTAAAATCTTGTACCGCATCGCATAAAATGTAGCTGATAAAAAAAAAAAATGCAAAATAAATGGAAATTACATAAAGCCTAATCACTAGTAAATGTTTATAGTAAAGGGGTAAGCTTGTCGATTTAGGCCCCTTTCCCACTGCTTTTTAAAGCACTTTTTCATTAAAAAAAAAGCGCCTAAAAAGCTCAAGAAAAATGCTTTCCTTTAAAATCAATGAATGCTTTCACACTGGGGTGGTGTGCTTGCGGGGCGGTGAAGCAAATCCTGCTTGCAGCATCTTCCCAGATAGCAAGCAATTGTGCTGCAAGTTTGAAAATGACTTGCTAAGCTATTGCTAGACTTGCCAGACTTCACAAGTTTGTTGCACAATTGCAGCAAGTCCGCATTGCATGACTCCAGATCAATTTTCTTTGCAAACATTCTGCAATTTTGCTGCAAGTTCTGGTTCAGTTATGTTGTGCAATAGTCATCCAACCAAAGGGGTCACTGTGGCTGAATTTTCATGCTGTAGACTTGTAGACTCTTGCTGTAGACTCACCACTGCAACTTCACACTTGCTAGAGACTTGCCTCGCAAATTTGCTACAAATTAGAAAAGTGTCATCTAGAACTTGTGCTTCAAGTGCTCTGCAAGTGTACAACTTGCCAGTGAAAAATGTGCAGCAAGTTAGCAAGACTTACAATTCAACACTGCCACAAATTTATGGCAAGTTATCCTTGCTATCTGGGTTTTTAGCATGTTTGGGGAGCTAAAAAATAGCGCACCAAAATTGCTCCTCCCCATTGAAATGAATGGGAAGCGCCCCAAAAGCGATTCAAAAGCACCTCAAAAACGCCCCACAACATTTCTGGTGCAGTTTTTGACGTGTCTTTTTAAAGAATGCACCGCAAATGCCCCAAAAGCACCGCAAAAGTGTTTAGCGTTTTACTGGCAGTTCTGATCCAGTGTGAAAGGGGCCTAATACAGCTATACTATAGGGTACCAGATATTCGCATTTAAGTCTGTTGTATAACTGTCATACAAAGTGAATATCAATTACACAAAATACAGCGTTAATAGCGCTTTTTTTTTCTGCTCCGGCCAGAAATTCAGTGCAGTCGTGCACTCTGCTGCAATATCTCAAGCAGACCTATTAGCCATAGTTAACCTCACAGGTGGTACCTCTGTGGACTACATAACATCTGCCCCAACCTTGTGCAGAAGAGGATATGTTCTGTAATCCCAATGCTCTGACATGGGGTATCAATGTTTCTCCTCAATAGATACAATACAATGAGTAACTAGCAGGGTCACCAACTTAAAATTAATAAAAAAAATTAAAGCCTGTAAGAATGCACCCACTGAATACAAGAACTGATAGGTTGCAATATACTGTACTTGTAAAACTATGTTTGTTATTGGGTTTGGATACACTTCGATTTTAAACTCTTTCCGCCGGCTGCACACATATGCGGCCTTTGAGCTGGTGGGTGTTAACGCCAAGAAGCGGCATATATGTGGCCCTATGCAAACACAAACTGTGCTCAGAGTGCACGCCCGGCGCTCGCACCCAGCACGGCTGGGACTGGAAAGCTCCCAGTGCACACTTGCGATCGGGAGCTTTCCGATCACGTGACTGCCGTGACAGCTAATCACAGCGATCACATGACCCAAATGCCTGCCTCCGCCTCCTGGCATCTAGATGTTCTTGAAAGGCTAGGAGGCGGCAGGAAGGGGTTAAGTGCTTTTCATACATGTCAGCACATGAATTAGCACAGTGTGTGCCTCTGTCATTCTTATTTGCCAGCCCTTTTTGTATTGTAATCTACTAAAATTGTTCTTTAGCCACTTTACCTCCGGAAGGTTTTACCCCCTTCCAGGGCATTTTTTGCTATTCAGCACTATTATACTTTCACTGGCAATTGCTCGGTCATGCAACACTGTACCCAAGTGAAATTTATGTAAATTTTTCACATAAATAGAGCTTTATTTTAGTGGTATTAGATCACCACTGGGTTTTTTATTTATCATATAAATGAAAAAAAGACCTAAAATTTTGAAAAAAAAACCCCTAATATTTTCTTCGTTCTGCTATGAAACATATCCAATAAAATCAAATTTCTTCATAAATTTAGGCCAAAAGTATTCTGCTACGTGTTCTTGGTAAAAAAATAGATAAAAAAATCATAAAAGTGTATATTAATTGGTTTGTATGAAAGGTATAGGGTCTACAAACTATGATATATATATATATATATATATATATATATATATATATATATATATATATATTAGAATTTACGCAGCTATAGATGCTAATACTAGTAATGGCGGTAATCGGCAACTTACAGTATAGTAGGCTAGCCCTCAAATTTTCTAAAAAAAAAAAGTGTAAAATAAGCGCTGGTGAGTTAGGCTTGTCTGAGAGCGCTGTCTGAGAGCGCACGCACGGGGGGGGGGGGGAGCACCGCTGGGAGGTGGGGATGAATGGGAGCTCTTCTCCCAATAATCGCCAAGGGGAAGAGAGAGGAGGAGGCGGTTGAATCATCAGACAGCGGGGAACATCGCTGTAACAGATTTAATTTCAATTGCCCATGTTCCCTGCACTCACCGTCACATACAGCCCTGCCTCCTGGCCTGGGTATATTGATAGAAAGATTACCTGTCCAATGCCAGGATGGGTGACATATATCAAAGTCCCCGGGCCAGGAGGTGGGGCTGTATGTGACAGTGAGCGGCAATTGAAATGTAAGCTGTTACAGCAATGTTCCTCGGCACTCTGATGATCCAGGCGGCAATCCTCTTCCTCTCCTCTCTTCCTCTTCACAGGTAGGCCGGCTTCATGGGCACAGGTCAGGCTGCATTCATGGGCACAGGTAGGCTGCATTCATGGGCACAGGTAGGCTGCATTCATGGGCACAGGTAGGCTGCATTCATGGACAAAGGCAGGCTGCATTCATGGACACAGGTATGATGCATTCATGGGCACAGGCAGGCTGCATTCCCATGGCACAGGCAGGATGCATTCCCATGGCACAGGCAGGCTGCATTCCCATGGCACAGGCAGGCTGCATTCATTGGCACAGGTAGGCTGCATTCATTGGCACAGGCAGGCTGCATTCATTGGCACAGGCAGGCTGCATTCATTGGCACAGGCAGGCTGCATTCATTGGCACAGGCAGGCTGCATTCATTGGCACAGGCAGGCTGCATTCATGGACAACACAGGCAGATTGCATTCACTGACACAGGTAGGCTGCATTCATTGGCACAGGTAGGCTGCATTCATGGGCACAGGTCAGGCTGCATTCATGGGCACAGGTCAGGCTGCATTCATGGGCACAGGCAGGCTGCATTCATTGGCACAGGCAAGCTGCATTCATTGGCACAGGCAAGCTGCATTCATTGGCACAGGCAGGCTGCATTCATGGACAACACAGGCAGGCTGCATTCACTGGAACAGGTAGGCTGCATTCATGGGCACAGGCAGGCTGTATTAATGGGCACAGGTAGGCTGCATTCATTGGCACAGGTAGGCTGCATTCATGGGCACAGGTCAGGCTGCATTCATGGGCACAGGCAGGCTGTATTAATGGGCACAGGTAGGCTGCATTCATTGGCACAGGCAGGCTGCATTCGTTGGCACAGGTAGGCTGCATTCATGGGCACAGGTAGGCTGCATTCATGGGCACAGGTAGGCTGCATTCATGGGCACAGGTAGGCTGCATTCATGGGCACAGGTCAGGCTGCATTCATGGGCACAGGTCAGGCTGCATTCATGGGCACAAATCAGGCTTCATTCATTCGCACAGGCCAGGCTTCATTCATTGGCACAGGCCAGGCTGCATTCATGGGAATAGGTCAGGCATGCATGTTGTCAAAAGTATTGGAACGCCTGCCTTTACACGCACATTTTAATGGCATCCCAGTCTTAGTCTGTAGGGTTTAATATTGAGTTTGCCCATCCTTGACAGCTTCAACTCTTCTGGGAAAGCTGCACACAAGATTTAGGAGTGTGTCTATGGGAATGTTTGACCATTCTTCCATAAGTGCATTTGTGAGGTCAGACACTAGAGCTGCACAATTAATCGTAATAAAATTGCAATCTCCATCAGGCATTACCGCGATTTTCAGTGCAGTTAATGGAGTCCGACTTGCGGGGCGACTTGACTGTAATAAAAGTCAATGCAAGTCGCCTGAAGTCTTTTTTCTAAGTTGGAGGGACTTGAGTCTCTGGGCAGACTGCCAAGTCTGGGCAGAGAGCCAAGTTCTGAAGTCACTGCTGATAAAAGAAGCTACAAGAGATACAATGTAATTACTTCAAAGGAATGAACTCACCTGTATAGAAGATGTTTGGTTTAACCATTTAAAGACTAAATCTTTTCTGATTTGCTGCTTACAAATAATAAAAATCCAGTATTTTTTGTTAGAAAATGACTTAGAACCCCCAAACAATATATATATATATGTATATATATATATATATATATATATATATATATATATATATATATATATATATTTTTAGCAGAGACCCTAGAGAATAAGATGGCAGTGGTTGCAATATTTTATGTCACACGGTATTTGCGCAGCGGCCTTTTAAACACAATTTTTTTGGAAAAATTACCCTTTCAAAAAAATAAATAAACAGTGCTGTTAGCCCAATTTTTTTGTATATGTAAGATGTTACGCCGCGAGAATCGTGAGAGAAACAAGATCTTTATTCTAAGCAAAAAAATTGTGATTCTCATTTTGCCCAGAAATGTGCTGCTCTATCAGACACTGATGTTGGACAAGAAGGCCTTGCTCACAGTCTCGGCTTTAATTCATCCCAAAGGTGTTCTATTGGGTTGAGGTCAGGACTCTGTGCAGGCCAGTCAAGTTCCTCCACCCCAAACTCATTCATCCATGTCTTTATGGACCTTGCTTTGTACACTCGTGTGCAGTCATGTTGGAACAGGAGGAGCCATCCCCAAACTGTTCCCACAAAGTTGGGATCATGAAAATGTCCAAAATGTCTTGGTATGCTAACACCCTGAGGATGGGCTCACACTATTGCCTCATGCGGCTCACAGCAAGGGTCCAGTGCATCTCCATTCACTGTTTCAGGTCAGATTTCAGCCCTAATTTTGGGCTGAATTCAGACCTGAAATGGGCCAAAAGACGCACAGGAGCCCTGGGCAAATTTGCACCGGAGCCGCAGCAGAGATGTGCCAACCGGCTCCATAGAGAGCCGGTCACAATATCCTGCTATGCGAAATAAGTGTGAACCCAGCCTAAGAGTTCCCTTCACTGGAGCCAAGCCCAACCTTTGGAAAGCAACCCCCACCATAATCCCCCCTCCACCAAAGGATTTGGACCAGTGCACAAAGCAAGGTCCATAAAGACATGGATGAGCGAGCTTGGGGTGGAGGAACTTGACTGGCCTGCACAGAGTCCTGACCTCAACCCGATAGAACACTTTTGGGATGAATTAGAGCAGAGACTGTGAGCCAGGCCTTCTCGTCCAACATCCGTGTCTGACCTCACAAATGCGTTTCTGGAAGAATGGTCAAACATTCCCATAGACACTCCTAAACCTTGTGGACAGCCTTCCCAGAAGATTTGAAGCTGTTATAGCTGCAAAGGGTGGGCCAACTCAATACTGGACCCTACAGACTAATGGAATGCCATTAAAGTTCATGTGTGTGTAAAGGCAGGCGTCCCAATCCTTTTGACAATATAGTGTATGTTAAACTGTCCATGTGTTTTTGATGCAGAATAAAAATGCACTGGAACCAGCCCTCAAACTATTTTTTTTTTTAATAAATGTATAACTGTTTTTGTCCTTCTATCTGCCTGGAATTCAGTGTAAATGTAGGCAGGCATCAACACCCCCATATTTAAGTGAATTATCACGTTATGTAGTTATTAATGACTGCTTAAATGTATTTTTTAGATAGTTTCTCAACCTGTTTTTGTACTTTGTAATGCTCTGTACATTTCCATTCAGATAGGGAGAAGGGAAGCCATTTTGAACCAGTTAGGCCTTACTGAAATGAATAGTGCCATGCATCTAGCAAATGAAGCATGTTGATTGGTTGAAGGGAAGTGCGGAGATTAGCTCATCATATAGCTGCTGTTCCTTCACTATCTAATCATGGTCCTATATAAGCTGAACTGCTTTGACTTTAGTAGGGAAAGGTAAATTGTCAGGACTTTGTATTGCATCTGGCATGGGGGTCTGAATTAGAAGACTGGCTAAACAGCATCATTATGTTTTGAGAAGGCAAGACAGATCACACCATATATTAATGCAGAAATAAAAATATTTATGTACCTGTGAACATATATCTACCTGACTCCGTTTTACTGAGTTTATTGTAACACTTAAATCTTTTATTTGGGCACGGAAGTTGAGACTCTGGTGTGCTGCGACAATGTAAGGGAACAAGTTCAATCTCTTCCAAATGTGTCCCTCATCCACTTCAGTCAGGGAAGCTGTAAGTGTTTGAATATTGAATGCATTCCCTTGGTTAGCTTGAAGTTTTAATTTCGTAAGGATTTCATCCATGAAATGTGTAAAATTAATAGAAGGAACTAAACTTGAAAGATTAACCTTTTTCCATTGTTGTTTATATGGCTTTAAAAAATGGTAATCTCAACATTAAATGCACTGAGTTAGAAGAATCAGAATGACTCCTTCTGCGTTGCTCTTATTATGTATGAATTTAAGCCTCTTACTATGAATAATACATATGTGAATATAAAAGTGAATATCATTGGAAAAGGATAAAGTGCACACAAAAATGGAACATACCGAACAATTCTCATAAAAAAAAAGTTCTCTTTTATATACTAGTTCAGTGCCCAATCTGACAGTTTTGGAAAGTCTGCATAGCTTTGCTATGCGATCATGTTATTAATCTTTTGCCAACAGGACGCAAGAGCTGTTTGAGATGAGTATGAGCAGAGGTGTAGGTGACGTTTTGTTACTAATGCATTTTGTTTTATGGATGCTAACTAAAGTGATCTCGTGCTTTGTACATGCAGAGCTAAGCAACACGTTTACTTTACCCTCCAGTGTTTGCTAGAAGCTGAGTAGGCAAACCATATCCTAACTCATGCTGTAAATTTGTGAGTCTATAATTGGGTCAGAGTTATTGGAGTTCAGGGCTGGGTGACTCATCTCAGCAGCTCTCTGGTGCCCCCCGGTTTCCAGAGAACATTCTGGAAGATAGTGGGCGGAGGCTAGGAGGGACTGCTCAGAATATTTGGAGGTCTCTAGCCAATCCCCTGGAGTGGACCTGGCACAGAGCCCCCGGGAGCCTTTAAATATTGATGAGCCATGTCAGCAGGGGCAGTCAGGTGGAAGATGAAGATATGGTGTTGAGGAGGCTGTTGGTGGCCATGAGGGGTACCCCTTAGTCTGGGGAGGGTGTCCTGCCTTTGGGCCGGGGCTCGGGTGCTGGAAGCATCCTGCCAAAGACACAAGGGAGGATGCTTTTCTGAGGGAAGGGAGCAAAGCGAGGACAGAGTAAGTAGTGAAACAGTGGTGGGAATTAACAAAGAGGGGAGACTGCCACATGTAGCCAGTCTCGGCAGTGGCTTTAATGCTTCCTTTTCCTTGAGAGATCTCTAGGGAGAGAGAGAGAGACACACAATTGGGTGGGCTGGTGAAGAGAGGCAGCCAGGAGGGCTTGTAAAGAGGCAGTAGTAGTCAAGAGGGTGGCATTGCCTGAAGAAGTGGTGCTGGGATCAGTGACCACAGAGGATGCAGAAGAAAAAAAAGGGATTTTATTAAAACTTACCGTAAAATCCTTTTCTCCGAGTTCACTGACAGACGCAGCTCTTCAGTGACTTTGTGGGTTTTATGTTCGTCCCACTAGGAGTTAACTAGGCAGGGAAAAGAATCAGCTGGCCCCTCCCCTGGGGGCCATCCTCTCTTCCTACATCAAACCCCCTCACAGTATAGCTCTTCAGTTCGTACACAAGCTGTATAGAAACAGAGCCCAGAGGGGTGGGTGCTGCGTCTGTCAGTGAACTCGGAGAAAAGGATTTTACGGTAAGTTTTAATAAAATCCCTTTTTCTCCTTACGTTCACTGACAGACGCAGCTCTTCATTGACTTTGTGGGGACGTCCCCAAGCTGTGTCAAAAAGAGGGGTGGGTAAACGCTAACAACTGTACCCAACTGAACCTCTGAGAAGGCGCCAGTCACGCCTACACTGCCGCCTGCAAAACTTTGCAGCCAAAAGCAGCATCCGAAGATGCAAACACATCAACTTTGTAAAACTTAGTGAAAGTGTGAACCGAGGCCCATGTGGCCGCTTTGCACACCTGTGACACCAAGGCCTGGTGTCCGAAGGCCCAGGAAGTACTAACCGCCTGGGTAGAATGAGCCGTGACCGGAAAAGGGGGAACCTTGCCCCGAACAGAATACGCATGGGTCACGTTTTTTTCTAATCCAATGAGAAATCGTAGCCGAAGAGGCCGCCAATCCTTTGCGCGGGCCCTCTGGCAGAACAAACAAGGCATCGGCTTTACGAAAAGGAGCTGTAGCAGCCAAGTACACCTGTAAGGCCCTCACTACGTCCAAGGCATGCAACTCAAACTCCTTTGGGTGCGCTGGACGAGGGCACAACGAAGGTAGGACAATATCTTCATTGATATGAAAAGAAGAGACTACCTTCGGAAGAAAAGAAGGAAGGGGTCGCAAGACCACCTTATCCTTATGCATCACCAAATAAGGAGACTTGCACGATAGGGCAGCCAATTCCGACACTCGTCTGGCAGAAGTGATGGCAACTAAGAAGGCCACCTTCTGCGACAGAAGTTGTAAGGGGATCTCCCTGATTTTTTCATAAGGTGGTTTTTGAAGAACAGAAAGCACCAGATTCAGATCCCACGGGGCCATCGGGGATCTCACCCGAGGCGCCACATGTGGCACACCTTGTACAAAGGTACGAATCAGAGAGTGCAAAGCCAAAGGTCTCTGAAAGAGTATGGCTAAGGCCGAGATCTGGCCCTTGAGAGTACTCAAGGCCAAATGCTTATTCAGGCCCTGCTGTAAAAAGGTCAGGACCCTGGACACGACAAACGAGCGAGGGTTATAGCCCTCCGCCTCGCACCAAGCAATGTAAGCCTTCCAGGTGCGGTGATAAATCTTGCGAGAAGAGATGTGTATAAGA